>QEPC01011741.1:1948516-1973716 GCA_003113815.1 Sphenodon punctatus
TGCAGCCTTCTTCATTTTTTTTTAAACACACACACACACACACACACACACACACACACACACACACACACACTCAAAAAAGTCACCCACACAACAAACACCAACACTCACCAACCACCCAAACACACAGCACATCCAAACCCAACACAAACACAGCCAAAAACCAAAAACCAAGCAGCCACTGAGTCAAACACACACTCACTCACCACACAGCTCCGCACGCACTTGAACTTCTGGTTTCCAGCGCGATTACGGCTTCCCGAGCTCTCGCAATACTTTTTCCCGAACAGCTGAACCCAAACCAAACGGCCAAACTGAATGGCTGAACACGAACCCGGAGAACCACCTGAATGCACGAACCCGAACTTATGAACCGAACGCAAGCGAACCGAATGGCCGAACCCGAACCGTGATCTGTTTGCCCATCCCTAGCATTCTTCACACAAACACTGCCCTGAGGCAGTCTAAAGTAGCTGCAGCTGTAAACGTGACAGGCTGCCATGGAAACCAAGTGACCACAGTTGCCTGGAGCAAAGCAGTTTACCAGGAGAACCTTTTACACACAAAAGTTCTTGGAGAAGTTTCACACAGAAGTTCAAAGATTTGGATGTTTAAGATCTGGATGATTGAT
The DNA here is from genome assembly GCA_003113815.1 of Sphenodon punctatus. NCBI lineage: Eukaryota > Metazoa > Chordata > Lepidosauria > Sphenodontia > Sphenodontidae > Sphenodon > Sphenodon punctatus. The sequence continues at coordinate 1,949,148 of QEPC01011741.1, forward strand.
TTAGACACACAGAAAGTTCTGTATGTTACAGCAAACATCGAGGAGAAATGCGTATCTAAAAACACCCAGTGTTTGGAAGGAAGAACAACAGAAGGTGGTTATCAGAGTCAGACTAGAGTGATCAGGAGAATTCATCCTTTCAGAAACCTGGTAAGTTTTGAACAAACAAATCCCCTGCCCTGATCTCATGTACATTGTTTGCTTGTGCTTTCTTTTGTCATTTTCTCCCCAGCCCCCGGGGTAATTACTAATTTTATGAGCCCAGTTGAAAGGGCTGTGCTGCCTTGCCTCCGATTCTTTAAAATATTTTTTTGCCCTTGCTGTTTTTCACCCTGTGTGAGATCCTGTCACCCTAATTGTCTACTTTGTGTTTGTTTGGGGGGTTGGGGGTTGGAGGGCGCTTGGATGGAAGGGTTTCTAATCTTTGCTGGAATGTTCCATGGATTCAAATGGCCCTTTTCAGAGCCAGTTTCAAGGCTTTTCTTCTGCCCTGCAAGAAGGCCACCATGCCACATGTTGGTTAACTAATGTCTAGTCTTTGCATGACTGTTCCATCTCTGGTTGCAGCAGCTGCCTTTTACATTGCAAGTTTAGTTTGCAACAGAACTGTGTAGCATTTTCAGGGGGGGGGGGACAAGTGGAACTTCATGCTGCTGATTTTGTGGTGTGCTAAAGACTTAACATAACAAGATTGGCTTGAGATTGGCATCTCAAGCCAATCTTGTTGGCTTGAGATGGTTCGCTTTGCCTGCTCTGTGTTTGCATCTGCACTATTGGGGTTCCCCCTCCTCTCCCAAGCCCCAAGGATGTACAAAGGCAGTGGCCATTTTTTGGAGACCCTAACTGGCCATGGCTACTCTTAATTAAAATGGCCCCTTTGCTGTTTTCTACCTAAACAGTCTGCTTTCTGGTTTTTGGCTGGGGGGACCAGAGGGCTTGGATGGAAGGGTTTCTAGTCTTTGCTGGAAAGTTTGCTGCATTTAAAATGACCCCTTTGCAATGCCAGTTTCAAGGTTTTTCTGGTTCTGACCTCGTGGTGTTCTGTGTCTACTGCCGCCTATCGGTTCCCCATTCCTACTCTTGCAGCCATGGAGGGGTGATGTAACCGGAGGGCTCCTGACCGTGAGTCTGGATGGCCCTCTGGGTGTGATCTGCTTCCCTGTGCACTCCTTTATGCTCTGCCACTGGGCTGGTGGCTAGGAGGGCCCAGTGGGAATGGTTGGGCTGTTGTGACCTTTCAGCTGGTGACCAGGGCATTCCCCCTCTGTCATTGCCGGCTCCCCATCCCCATCTGATGCTTCCTCTTCTAGCTACTGTGATTGTGTTCCTGACTGTGCTCTGGCTGGGGGAGATGGCTGGTCAGTTCCAGTGGGTGTCTGCTGTGCTTCGTGCTGGGGCCTGGGTCTACCAGGAGATCAGTGATTTACCCCTGTGTGTGTGTCGTCCCCCTGTATGTGTGGGCTTCCTGGATGTTGTGCCTGTCCTACTGGTGTGCTCCCTCTCCTTCTCTCCAATAGTGCAGGTGATGATTAATGAGTGGACCAGGGAACAAGAGGAGGTGGTGCAGCTGCTCCTGCATGTGCTGCAGCATGTACACCTCTTGGACCATGACCAGGCAGAATGCTGGAGCCTGTTCCAGGGTCATTGGCCCTACTGATGGCTTGGATATTATTATTATTATTATTCCATTTATACCCTGCCCCTACTGAACACATCTCGGGGCAGCTTACAATCGTAAAACACAACAATATAAAACAATTTAAAACACATAAAATACAATATCAAATATTAAATATTAAGAACAGGGCCTGGGTTACATAAAACAATAAATAGGGTAAGAGAGATAAAAATCAACTACACCCTCCCCCCCAAAGGCCTGGGCGAACAGCCAGGTTTTACACCTTTGCCAAAATACCAACAGGCTTGGGGCCAGGCGATCTTCCTCCATTAGGGAGTTCCAAAGACACGGCCCAGCCACCGAGAATGCCCTGTTCATTGTGGCCCCCCGCTTAACATGGGGGACCTCCAAGAAGACACCCCCGGCAGACCAAAGTAGCCGCTCCGGGGCGCGGAGGGCGAGGCGGTTCCTGAGGTATGAGAGGCCGAGCCTGTGAAGGGCTTTGTAAAACAATACCAACATCTTGAATCTGGCTCAGCATGCTATTGGCAACCAGTGCAGAGCCTGGAGCACCGTGTTATGTGCTCTCGACGACCCATCCCCAAAAGGAGACGGTTCGCCACATTCTGCGTTAACTTCAGCCTCCGAACCAGGGACAAGGGAAGCGCGTTGAAGTAGTCCAGCCTTGAGGTGACGAAGGCATGGATGAGGGAAGCCAGGTCCGGGCCGGAGACAAACGGCCGCAGCCTCTGCACCAGATGCAACTGGCGAAAGGCAGCCTTTGTGACTGCCTCCACCTGCCGCTCTAGGTGGAGATCCACGTCCAGCACCACCCCCAGACTCCGGACCTGTTGAGCTATGGGAGGGCGAACCCCCCTAATAAGGGGGGCCGACACCTCCTTCGCTCTCCCCACCACCATCACCTCCGTCTTATCGGGGTTGAGCCGCAGTCTGCTCTGCCACATCCATTCCGCCACGGCCTCCAAACACTGGGATAGCACCAAGATAGCAGGGTCTGGGTCCGTTGAAAAAGAGAGGTACAGCTGAGTATCATCAGCATATTGGTGACAACGCACCCCGAACCCACTCATGACCTCCCCCAGGGGCTGCATATATACATTAAATAATAATGGAGACAGAACCTTGTTTACAAGGTAGCAACCTCGAAGAACCTCGAAGAACCTTGTTTACAAGGTAGCAACCTTCTGTTCTTCTTCGAGTGGCTCCTCCCATTCTCACAAATGGGAGAGTACCAAGCCATAATGTATGGAGGTGGGGAATTTTTCTAATTGAGACACCAAAGAAGTGCAACACGGAACAGAGCGTTTAATAATAATAATTATTTTTTTTTTTAACATGTCAATAAAACTTATGTACAGAAAGCCTTGTTTGACGGCCTTATTTAGGCAGGCCAGTAGACAAAATGGTCTGACCCATGGCAGTAAGTTCACTTGAGGCTAGATGAACAGAGTAATGTTTAATGAAGGTACTCGGTGAGCTCCAAGTTGCCGCCCTGCAAATTTCTTGGGGTGATATATTTGCAAATGCTGCCGTTGAGGCCCCTGTAGCCCTGATAGAATGGGCCCTGATGTTGGGGGGTGGGTCTCGGTCCCTTAACCTGTAAGCTGACAGGATTACCTGTACCAACCATTTTGCAATAGTCTGGGACGATACCTTTTTTCCCAAGGTTGCAGGGGATGGGGAGACAAACAAATTGTCAGATTGTCTAATGTCAGCAGTGCGTGCGAGGTATGCCATGACCGCTCTTTTTACGTCCAAAGTATGCACTGCAGCTGCGGCGTCATTCTCGTGTGGCAGAGGGTAAAACTGGGGAAGAACGATCCGCTGGGCCAGGTGGAATCTAGACACTTGTTTAGGAATGAAGGACAGGTGAGCTGCTATTTCCAGTCTGTCAGGGAATACCTGGAGGTACGGCTCCTGTATGAATATCGCCGACAGCTCACTGACCCTGCGGAGGGAGGTCACCGCCACCAGGAAGCAGGTCTTAATTGTGAGATCCCACAGAGTCGCACTGCTCATAGGCTCGTAAGGATGCGACATTAGAGTGTCCAGTACCATTGACAAGTCCCAAGATGAGAGCGGGGTCTTGTGAGGGGGAAACATATTGTTAATTCCTTTAAGAAAAGCCTTAACTAGAGGGTGTGAAAACAAGGAGGTGTGTCCCACAACCGCTACCTGCTTGGATATCGCTGACAGGTGTACTCTAATGGATGGTAGGGAGAGGCCACTGTCTGCAAGTTGCAGGAGGTAACGCAAAACCACCTGTACTGACAGCTGTTCTGTGGTCAAGGAATTACGTGTTAGCCAAAAGTTGAACCTTTTCCACTTAGACAGGTAAGATCTTCTCGTGGAGTCCTTGATCTCACTGTTGAGAACTTGCAACAATCTATCCCCTGGGTCTAGGATAATATCCTCCACGCATGGAGGTTGAGGTGTGGTATGTTCTCCCTGCCCCATTGTGGCTGGTACAGGAGGTTGGGGGAGGTTGGCAACGGAATGTGGGTTGAAGACAGTTCTAGAAGGTCCGAAAACCACATTTGACGAGGCCAGTAGGGGGCAATAAGGATAAGATTGGCCCCTTGTGTCAGAACCCTGTGGATTACCTTGGTCAGTAAGGGCACAGGAGGAAACGCGTAGCACAGCTGCGATCTCCACGGTAGGGAGAACGCGTCCCCCAGGGATGCTGGGTCGTGGCCCGCTCGTGATGCAAATCTCTTGCATTTGGCGGATGCTAGTGTCGCGAAGAGGTCTATCTTCGGGAGTCCCCAATGTTGGGTCAAATCGTGGAACACCCGCGGACATAACTGCCACTCGTGGTGTTCTTGGTTGAGACGGCTGAGGACATCTGCCCTCGAGTTCTCTTTCCCTGCCACATGCATCGCTATGAGGTACACCTTGTGCTTTATGGCCCAGTGCCATATCTGGGTTGATATGCGACATAGGTCCGGTGACCGTGTGCCCCCCTGCTTGTTGATATACCAGACTGCCGTAAGGTTGTCGCAAGCAATGGTCACCACTTGACCCTGGAGCTGTCGGTGGAAAAATGCGAGCGCTTTTAGAATAGCCATGGTCTCCAATATATTGATATGTAGGACCATTTGGCTTTCTGACCATGCCCCGGCAACGTCTTCCTCTCCAAGATGAGCACCCCACCCTGTGAGGGAAGCATCGGTAGTTAGAACACAATGAGAAACTGGGTACTGGAATGGGACCCCTGCTAACACAAACTTCCTGTCAGTCCATACCAACAAGGAATCCACAACTTGTCTCGTGATTTTGATCCTCTTGTTGGGCGGGTCTGACAATGGATCGAAGACCCTAATTAACCATAATTGCAGTGGTCTCATAAAGAGACGGGCAAACGGGGTAGTGGCCGTGGTAGAGGCCATAAGGCCTAGTAAGCGTTGGAAACGCTTGACAGGCTGCCTCTGGTGTCTGGAGATTAATTGCACCATGTCACATATATCCCTAAATCTCTCTATAGGGCAGAATATTTTACCTTTGGTGGAATCTATAATAGCGCCAATATATGGTATATTCTGTGATGGCACTAGATGGGACTTTTGTAGGTTAATCGAAATCCCCAATGTTGAGCATAAGTTGATTGTAGTGGCTATAGCGCCCTCCAGGGCTACTGGTGATTCCGCTACAATCAGCCAGTCATCTAGATATGGGTATATATATATACCCCTATTTCTCAGAAAAGCCATTACTGGGGCCATCACCTTGGTGAATACCCTTGGTGCTGAGGAGAGACCAAACGGGAGAGAAGAGAACTGGTAATGAATGCCCCTATGGCAAAACTTAAAGAAAGGTCTGGATGCAGGGTGTAGTCTTACATGAAAGTAAGCATCTTTCAAGTCAATGGCCGCATACCATTGGCCAAACTTCAAGTAGTTACGTAACGTAGCTAATGTGAGCATTTTAAACTTCGTGTATCTTACAAATAAATTCACATTTCTCAAATCTAAGATTGGTCTATGCCCACCATCCTTTTTATCTACCACAAAGTAAGTGGAATAGCAACCTGTATCCTGTTCCGTGGCTGGTACAACCTCCACTACACCCTTGTGATATAATTCCAACACTTCTTTATTTAATACAGTAGACTGAACTTTGGAAAGGGTAATAACTGTAGGGGGTCTAATAACAGGTGGCAAAGATAAAAACGGGACCTTGTAACCAAATTCAACGACTGACAGCACCCATACATCTGAGGTAATCTGTCGCCAGGCTTGTAATGAATGCAACAGTGCAAACTGAAAATTAACATTATTAATAACAGATGCCTCACGGGTAACCACCCGGTGAGGCCCCAATTGTCACTTTCTCCCCCTGGTGGAAGGTGCGGAGAATTGCTGCTTGTTCCCCTGCCTGTAGCGAAAGGAAGAGTAGGGGTATTTGGGTCTTCCCCCATAAGCACCCGAAGAGGCTTGAGGATAGTACCTCCTAGTGTACTGTTGTGGCTGCTGGAAAAATTGCCTTTGTTGTCTGTGGTATTGTGGCTGGTAGTTGTATGTGCGATACGCGGAACCAGAAGATCTGTCTGGTTGCGATATCTTCATCTTGTACGCTGTAGCTTTTGATTTCTGTATCCTGTCCAGGACATCATCTGTGTCCTTGGCGAACAGTCCGGTTTGGTCGAAAGGTAAGCTCTCTATCCTAGCCCGATGGTGGTATTCGAGCTTGGTGGCTCTGAGCCACGCAAACCTTCTTGTAACAATAGATGTCGCCACCGCTCTGGCGGCAGTGTCTGAGGAGTGCCTCGCAGTATGCAATTGGCAACAAGCAGTGGATGTGCCTTCTGCTGCTAATGCCTGGAGGCTTTTTTGTGCATCTTTGGGCAGCGTGGGGACGATCCTGAGGACCTGATGCCACAGGTAGTGCTGGAATGTGGCCATCCCCGCTGCGTAATTGGAGGTTCGCATGAGCATCGTTGCTGATGCAAACATTTTGCGACCGAAACCATCAATACGGCGACCCTCTTTATCACCTGGTGCCGTCTGTTGTGTCGATTTTTGAAACTTGTCCGCAGAAGCGGCCACTACCAGGGAGTTAGGTAGGGGGTGCTTAAAGAAAATGGAGATGTTATCGGGTGGGAACATGTAGTAGGAGCTACTGGTTGGTGACACAGGCAGGATAGAGGCCGGGGTCGACCATAGTTTCTCAGCCTCAGCGGCATGCTTTTGAAACAACGGCAGGGTGAGTTTTGCTTGGACCGGTTTGTCCACCCAGGAATAAGCCGGGTCTTCCTCTTGCTCCACCACTGGAACAGTGGCGATATGTAGGGTCTCGCTAAACCTTTTAAGGAGACGCTGGTACTCCTTATGCTCCTGTGTTGTCAGAGAAGGAGGTGCCGCTAAGACATCATCGGATGGCGGGGGCGAAATAGATTCCTGATCTCCTGGCTCGTTGTCGTGAGCGATGTCAGTGTCATGTGCGACGTCGTGATCGGTATCGGGGTCGTGGCCCCGTGCGGAGTCATGCTCATCGGCTGATTCGTGAGGCTGAGCTCGTGTAGGTAAATTTTTGAGCAGAGCCGCCTTATAGCGTCTGCGGCGCGCCGCCCTCTTCCTGTGCTTTTCCATCCTGCGGTTAAAGATAGCCGCCATGTCGATTGCCGTTGCATCAGGTACGTCCTGAGCAGTTAGTGGCCTTGGTGAGGGTTGTGGCGGCGTTGCCGGCGCCGCGGGCGTCGTCGGGGTGATGCGGTGTGAGGCGCGAGTCTGCTCTGGTGAAGTAGATATCTCTCGATGTCGGCGTCGATGTCGAGGTGGAAAGTGTTGTCGAGACTGGCTGTCGGTGGACGTCGAGTGCTCCCGACGTTGGTGAGGTGGGCGGGGTTTAGAACGCTGGGCCAGTGATTTTTCAGTCGAGAGTGGAGCAGTTGACGTCGAGGCGGTGCATGTCGACGTCGTAGCATGTTTGGCTGTATCTCAGCCTCGGCTGCGTGGAGATCGATTGTCCTTGGCAGCTATCGAGGCCATGGCCTGTATAAGCTGTTGTAGGCAGGCCACGAGGACTGTATTGTCCCTCTTCCTGTCGGCCTCCTGACATTTCAGAAACTGCAGTGTGGGATCCTGGGGCCTTTGTTGAGGCTGCTCCTGAGGATGTGCCTCCTCCAGCCACTGAAGGGAAGGCGGCTGGTATGGGGAGCCCTGGAATCTAGGATCCACCTCTATCTCTCCCGTATACAGCGGAGAGGCTAGGTTCAAAGGGGAGGCTTGGGAGGCCGAAGCCGTCGCCATGTACGCTCCCTCTTCCAAGGAAGAGAAGGGGGAGATTGCGCGTTCCTGTCGACCGGCATCCGCACCCTCTAGCTGCAGGCCATGCCCACCGGGTAATGAAGCATCAGGCAGCCTGGTGTGGGACTGAGGGGGGCTGGGACATCGCCAGGTCGCCATGCTAGTGGATGCTGTTACCGTCTCCTCCGCCCCGACACTAGGCAGCTTCGGTGACTGGGAGCATGTCCTACCTGAGTCTGTCTTAAGCCGCTTCTCCTCAATCTCCTTTAACAATGCCGGTAGCCTAATGGCCCTCTCTTTCCGGGTCTTTGGCTTAAGGATCCGGCAGTCAGGGCAATCGCGGGACTCATGTCCCATACCCAGGCACGCCAGGCACAGGGCATGGGGGTCCTTAGTAGTAATATTTCTACCGCACGATTGACATTTTTTAAAAGAGTGTTTCGTTGTAGCCATGATGAGTCGTGGTAACTAACCGCTAAGCCGCAAAGCGGTTGGAAGGAACTGTGGGTTACAGGGGAACGGTGTCTTATATAGGGTGGGGCGCGTGCACGTCACGCGTTTAGCTAATGAGCTAATAGAACCCTGCAGAATGTCACATGATAAGGCACGGGGGCAAGGTGTCTCCTCCCCCAGCACCACCTGCTGGCTTCTCCCCGAGAGGAATGAACAGAACCATTCCAGAATAGTCCCATCCAGACCCCCATGTCACGGAGCCATCTCAACAGCAGCCCATGGTCCATGGTATCAAAAGCGGCCGAGAGGTCTAGCAGGATGAGAAATGTTGAACATTCTGCATCCATCTGCCGCTGGAGATCATCAACCAAGGCCACCAACGCCATCTCGGTACCATAGCCAGGGCGGAACCCAGATTGAAACAGGTCCAGGAAACTGATGCTGTCTAGATGCCTCTGGAGCTGGAGTGCCACTGCCCGCTCAATAACCTTCCCTAAAAAGGGAAGGTTAGAGACAGGTTGGTAACTAGTGAGGTCATCCATGTCCAGTGATGGTTTCTTCAGCAGGGGGCTCACCACAGCCTCCTTGAGACTGGGCGACAACCTCCCCTGCTGCAAGGACATGTTCACTACCCTCGCCAGCACCATCCCCAACGTCTCCCTGGAGGCTTTCACCATCCAGGACGGGCATGGATCAAGTTTGCAACAAGTGGCCCTCACAGACCCCAAGACATCCGCCATATCGGCAGGCGTCACTTCCTGAAACTCCCCCCACAAAGATGGACCAGACCTCGCGCTCTCTACCTACTGCCCCTAATCCAGCGGCAAAGTCTCTCTGAATCTGAGCGATCTTGTCTGCGAAGTAGGTGACAAACTCCTCACAGCGGGCTTGGGACACATCCCCATCCAGGTGGAGCAAGGCCAGACTAATCAAACCCCGCACCACTGGAAACAGCTCCACCGGACGTGACTTCACAGACGCTATGAGGACAGTAAGGAACTCCTTCCTTGCCATCCTCACAGCCTCAACATAGGACTGCAAATGGGCCCTATGGAGAAGTCGGTTGGAGTCAGAGCAAGTACGCCACCAACATCGCTCCAGCCTCCTGCCTACTTGCTTCATACACCGCAGCCCCTCGGTAAACCAAGGGGCTCTGTGGTGACGAGACCAAGGCAGAGGGTGTCTCGGAGCCACCCTGTTGATGGCCTCCCCCAGCAAGATGTTCCAAGACTGGACCAGCTCATCAACAGAGTGACCGTCCAGGTCCAAGGTTAATTCCTGCAGGGCTTCCTGGAACCGCTGAGGTTCCATCAGCCTCTGAGGGCGGACCATCCTAACTGGTCCTTTTTCCTTCTGAGCGGTGTGTGCGGAGAGATTGGCCTGAAGGAGAATATGCCCCAGTGCCCCACCTTGTAGCCACTTATTATTGGTGTTGGATGTTTGACGTGAGTCTGTTGCTCTAGTTGGTTTATGAATAAAGTTAGTATAAGTTTATTTAGGCATAAGGTTACACCATAGTCATTTCAAACTTAAAACGCATACATATATTGCACATAAAAGACAGAAAAAAACATTACATAAATCATTAATCACTGGATTTAGAGAACAAATATAAAAAAAACTTTATCCCTAAACTGGGGCAACCAAAAGAAATTTTGCCCATGGACTGGCACTTAGAGCACAGTCATTTCCTGAGGGGAGTCAAACTCTATATTGTGACTTACCATTCCTGGAACCAAGGAACTAATGCAGCACAAAAATCGGGAGTGCAAAGGCCTTGCCCTTCTTGGGGCTTGCGCTAGCAACACTTGACCCCTGCAGCAATCAAGACCAAATATATAAATGCCTAGCCCTTCTCAGGACATGGGTGGGCAATCTTTGACCCCTGAACTACAGTCACATAACATGGAACTCAGAGTCCAACTAGACCCCTACTCCGATATATATCAGGCAAAATAAGCATTTATACAAACACCAATATATAAATCCCTCTATTCCAGGCCTCAGCGCTGTCTACATGAGATTATCAAGACATCTGTGGCAGCACCTGTTCACAAAGCCACCTTTTATCACATCAAGTTCCAGTTTCAAGTTTATTCGGTCAACTTATGCCATACTCCATAGGAGCAATAACAAAACAAATACAATACATCAACAAACAACACAATTAAAACGAACTTAAAATAATTAGTAAAATTATATCCAGGTCTCCCCTTAATATAAGGGGCCATGACTCCAAACTACTAATTAACAATTTCCTATATACCTAGGCTAGGCAAGATTAAAGTTAGATACGCCCTATTTCAGGGCACTCTAGAATTTCAGCCAAAAGAGTAGACTAGATTTATTAACTCTGTCAACAAACTTTATTTACTCAATGGAACTCTAAGCTTTCCTGTTATTATTTCTGTCTTTAAGGCAAAATTTGCCACCTTTTTTATAAGTTCCAAATCTTTTTGTAAAAACATCCAAATTAATTTTCCAGAACTGGACAAAAACCTAACACCTTGGGGAAAAGGCAGGAGATATTGCTCTCTTAGATCATTGTAATGTGGGCAAAAAAATACATAATGGACTATATCTTCAGGAACACCTGCCCCACAGCCACAGAGTCTTTCTCCTCTGGGAATGCCATTCCTCCTCCCTTCAAGTATCGCAGATGGCATTTGCTCTAATTGTAGCATAGAATAAGCCTTCTGAAGTCTAGAATCCAGGTCTATGGTCAAATACTTTTCAATACCTAGATCTACCTTCCAGAGGCAATACGAAGGGGCCAAGGACCTGAGCCGGATAGATGCAAAATCGGTCTGCCAGACAATATCCACTAATCTCTGTGTGATGAAGACATTTTTCATCCTCCCAAAGAAATCTGGAATTGACATTAATAAGATAGCTCAAACCAATAGAACCAAGAGTTGAAATAACAATTCCAACCAGGGTGAGTGCTTTCCTTGGCTGTGAGCAATATCCTCAATATAACACATTTTTGGCAATCTATTTGGGGAGTATCCTAGCAAATGGAACCAGCACCTGAAGAGTCTTATCTTGGCAATAGTTACCAAATTAAGTAATCCCGTTTCTAATCTCAAATAAGTAGCTGGAGTAGAAGGCAGTAATCCCAGCAGCCCTCAGAGAAACTTATTCTGTGGTATATTGATTCTTTCATCATCTATATAACCCCAGACCTCTCCCCCATAAAGTAACTGGGAAACTACTTTTCCCTTAAAGACATCCAAGACGGCCTTCGATGTTTTGTTCGAGTATGTGTTTTGAAAACGCTGTATTCCTGCACTATCCTGGAAGGCCCTTACTTTTGAAGTCTGTAGGTGATTATTCCAGTGGGTAGAGTGAGACAATGTAACACCTAGATATTTGAAGGATCTTACATTGTCAATTTATGCCCGTCCAAAAACCATGTGTGCCTTTTTTGGCACCTACCCCAACAGTATTTTAGTCTTCGCATAATTGATCTTAAACTTATTAATTGAGCAAAGATGTGAAAACTTGTCGAGGGTCCTCTGTAGGCCTATTGGGGTTCTTGAAAAAATAACTGCATCATCAGCATATATGACTATGCCGACGCTGGTAGCCAATAGCTTGAGCAGATAAAAATCAGGATTATTTTCACTGCATCCAGCATATCATTTATATAGAGGTTGAACAGAAGAGGGGCAAGGACACACCCTTGATGGACTCCTCTTTGAGCTGCAAATTTACTTGTCAGTTCCCCTCCTGAACCATACCATTCTTGTGCCCTTGTCCCATTATGAAAAGCCCTAAGGAGTTTCCGTAGGGGTGAATTGATCCCCAGATGTTGCAGCTTGTACCAGAGTATACCTCTGTCTATTAAATCAAAAGCTGCTAATAAATCAATGAAGGCAGCCTATATACTTGATTTCTTTAAATGAAATGAATAAAGTTTGGTTTGCTTGGTTCCCTCTGGTGTCTGTGTTTTCTTTCCCTCTGTTGTACCTCTGTATGTGGTCTTCGTCTGGTTGGTGTGGAGTGGTTCTCTGGCCGGGCATGGGTCCTTTGCTCTGTTTTCCGCACTCCCCATGGTTGTGCTTTGCAACTGTTGATCCTCTTTGCCGTAGCCCCTTGGTACCCTGTGATCTGGGTCATACCCCCTCCACTGTTTGCATGGGTTCCTGTGTCCCACCCCCCTCCCTGCTGTGGTGTGGGGCTCATCCTGAACCCTGTACATTCCTGCCCCCTGCTTGTCGGGCTGCTGCTGCATTGCAGCCGCCTTGTGTTTTTTTGGGATGCGCCTGTCCGCTCTGTGCCCTCTACTCCTGGCTCCGGCTTGTGCTTTGGTGCCTTCCACCCTCAACCCTGTTGTCCTGTTCCTGGCCTGTTGTTCCTGGGTTTGGGGGGTTCCGGGGGTGGTGGTCTGTGCAGGGGTGTGTGTGTGTTGGTGTGGTGCCCACCCATGTCAGGGCTTGCCTGTTCTTTCCGGCGACTGTGCTCGGTCCTGGGAAACCTTCCAAAGGAGATGTAAGACCTTTTCATTTGGCCAGGCATTTGTCAGGCAGTAATAGGGTTGGGGGGATTGGGTAGAGGAGTTTGGGGAGGAGGATTACGGGTAAAGGGTGGGGTGGGTGGATGTTTGGGGATGACATTCGGGTTTTAAGGGATTTTATTATATTTTATTTTTTGATGTCATAAGCCTCCCTGAGTCTCTGGATAAGGGCAGGGTAAAAATGTAATAAATAAACTAATCAATACATTTTGGAATTTGAATTATGTAATGTAAGCAACACTTGCACAAATGTAAAAAAATGATGCAACCAAATTACTCAAATGACAGAAAAACGGAAGTAACTTAATCTTATACCTGAAATCCCGTCAGGTCCCAAGACTGAATACTTTCCTAAAAATATATGCAAATACATTTTTGTCATGGATATTGTTTGGAATTCAAAGAACTACCCCGCTGCAAATAATACCTATGTGTAATAGATCCACTACTGTTTCAGCCCTAGTAACTATGATGAAAAATGAAGATAACTAAAGTGTCAGCAAGATAGGAATTAATACTTTCCATTGTTTCAAACAGATGCTCTTTGCTGGAACAACCAATTTTACAGTTTGGTTATTCAACAGTGTATGTAGGGTTAACTAAATGTTTTGTTTCAATATGTTTATCCCTATTAAAGCTTCACTTATTGCAGTCAGCCATTTTTTGATTAATGTTGCTATTTCTGTTTGATGGCTTTGCCTCCAGGTTCTAACTATTTTATGAAACATAATGCCACTTAAGTTTGTTAGATCGATCAATTCCCAAATCAGATAGCCATAAAAATTTACAAACAACTCTTAGCCCAGACCTTTAAAAATTAATTACTCAATGCATTCTTTTAGCATAGGTGTGCCCTCTGCAGATCTGTTTGCCATCTCTGGATGGGGGTGTAATCTATAGATTTCTTCATTTTTTTAAAAGCTTCTTTGCATGAGAGGAAATACAGTGTAAAACATTGTAGGGTTTGTAATGAAAAGTGTGCAGTGACCAGTAACTTGTGAGACTTATTCAAAGTTTGCTGTGTGTTTCATTATGCTTGGATGGTAGAAGCGCTATGGACAGTACTTGCAAATTATAATTATGAATTCATAATTACTTTTGTGATTTACTGGTAATATGTGAATTTTAATACATTTTTTGGGGGGGAAGTTAAAGACCAGATGTATCCAAAAAACATAGAAAATGATCTGTCAGTTTTATGTTAGGTAAGTAAAGGCAGGAAGCAATGCTTTAGCCATTTTTTATTTTAAGTGAAAAATAAAGCATAACTCTTGTGAAAACTCAGGTCTTGAACAGGAATGGAGTTCAAGATCTGATAACTTCATGTGGAGGTCCACCAACCTCAGCAGGTCTGAAGTTAATCCTGTAACATCATAGGGTGTTAACAAACGTGACAGTGGCCAACTTAGGCCCGCTTGGACCCGCTTTGGTCCACAAGCCACTGTCATGTTTGCTGGGGGCAATCCAGATGTTTGCCCCGGAGTTCTTCTGGATTTGTTAAGCAGCTACTCCACGCTGTGCTTCCAGAGACCTCTGGCATCATAGCCTGGGCTAGCTGCCAACATGTCCAGGAAATGGCCTGCCTGACCAGACCACAGTGGACTATCATATGTGATAGCCTGCTGTTCCCGTCCCGGTCTGGAGGGGCCACTATGAAGGGCAGCTATGGTGGCCGTCATTAGCCACCATGGCTTCCTGTCATGGGGTGGACAAGTCACTGGGCGCAGCACAGGGTTGGGTGTGATGGGTGGCTGCAGAGTTTGGGGTTGAAGATGCTTAGTCTTGTCCAGTTTTCTTGGATCAGCTTCAATTAATCTTGCCCTCCAATGCAGAGGATATACTTGGAGGGGTGGGTGGGTCGACCAGTTGTGAATTTGATTCATATTTGTCCTGGTTGGTGAAAGCGAGCTGGGAGACACTGGGGTCATTTCTGGCTGGGGTTATAAATGCCTCCCTTAGGGAGAGCAGGGTGCCTGATGGCTTCAAGACTGCAGTTGTCCATCCCCTGCTCAAGAAACCATCTCTTGATGTTGACTCATGTGCCAGTTATCACCTTGTCTCTAACCTTCCCTTTTTAGCAGAAGTTATTAGTGGTGGTTGCTCTGCAGCTCCAGGTGCATCTCGATGCTTTTGGTTTCCTGGACCCATGTCATTCAGGTTTTCATACTGGGCATGGCACTGAGACTGTGCTTGTGGTCTTGGTTGATGATCTCCGCTTGGAAATCGACAGGGAGAATTGTACCCTGCTGATTTTGTTAGATCTTTCAGTGGCCTTTGATACTGTTGACCATGGGGTGTTGTTGACTTGGCTGCGGGACCTAGGTTGGGTGTGCAGGATTACTTTTGAGTGCGACTGCTCATTCCTGGCTGGTAAAATCTAGATGGTGGCAGTGGCCAGGAGCACTTTTCACCAACTCCATCTGCGACCTTTTCCATCGTATTCAAATCTGGCCACTGTCATCCATGCCTTCCTAAACTTGAGGCTAGTCTACTCCGTGCTGTACTTGGGGCTGCCCTTGAAGACTGTTCGGAAGCTGAAGTTGGTGCAGATAGGGGTGTGCATGTTGTTTTCATTATATCAATAATGAAAATAAAAATTGTTATTTTTGTTTTTGTTATTGCAATAAGAAAACAACAAAAATAATAACGAAATCAATAACGATACTGAAAGTCATTATTGATTTCGTCATTGCCTGGCAGTCTGGCAGGTGTGTCTTGGAGGTAAATGTGAAGTGGGGAGGGGGGAGCAGACATCTCTGAACCAGAAGCAGTGTTGAACTCTTAAACTGGGAGGGGAAGGACCTGGTTTTTAATGTTATAAGATGCCCTAAGTCTCTGGAGAAGGGTGTGGTAAAAATGTGAAAAATAAATAAAACCAGGTCTCTTTCAGCTAACTTCCCAGATGGCTTGAATTTACAAAAAAAATATGTTTTAACTTTTCAATAATTTCATGTTGAGGGAGCTAAGACCCATTGCAGCAGCACTAAAATGGAAAGCTGAGCCCATCATGCAGAATGAATAACCTGTTAATACCAGTGAAAACAAATATGTCTCATCTTTAGTGTTAAAGGAGGAAAAGAGGGGAACATTCCTGAAGGATTCAAGNGGCTTGCGCTAGCAACACTTGACCCCTGCAGCAATCAAGACCAAATATATAAATGCCTAGCCCTTCTCAGGACATGGGTGGGCAATCTTTGACCCCTGAACTACAGTCACATAACATGGAACTCAGAGTCCAACTAGACCCCTACTCCGATATATATCAGGCAAAATAAGCATTTATACAAACACCAATATATAAATCCCTCTATTCCAGGCCTCAGCGCTGTCTACATGAGATTATCAAGACATCTGTGGCAGCACCTGTTCACAAAGCCACCTTTTATAACATCAAGTTCCAGTTTCAAGTTTATTCGGTCAACTTATGCCATACTCCATAGGAGCAATAACAAAACAAATACAATACATCAACAAACAACACAATTAAAACGAACTTAAAATAATTAGTAAAATTATATCCAGGTCTCCCCTTAATATAAGGGGCCATGACTCCAAACTACTAATTAACAATTTCCTATATAACTAGGCTAGGCAAGATTAAAGTTAGATACGCCCTATTTCAGGGCACTCTAGAATTTCAGCCAAAAGAGTAGACTAGATTTATTAACTCTGTCAACAAACTTTATTTACTCAATGGAACTCTAAGCTTTCCTGTTATTATTTCTGTCTTTAAGGCAAAATTTGCCACCTTTTTTATAAGTTCCAAATCTTTTTGTAAAAACATCCAAATTAATTTTCCAGAACTGGACAAAAACCTAACACCTTGGGGAAAAGGCAGGAGATATTGCTCTCTTAGATCATTGTAATGTGGGCAAAAAAATACATAATGGACTATATCTTCAGGAACACCTGCCCCACAGCCACAGAGTCTTTCTCCTCTGGGAATGCCATTCCTCCTCCCTTCAAGTATCGCAGATGGCATTTGCTCTAATTGTAGCATAGAATAAGCCTTCTGAAGTCTAGAATCCAGGTCTATGGTCAAATACTTTTCAATACCTAGATCTACCTTCCAGAGGCAATACGAAGGGGCCAAGGACCTGAGCCGGATAGATGCAAAATCGGTCTGCCAGACAATATCCACTAATCTCTGTGTGATGAAGACATTTTTCATCCTCCCAAAGAAATCTGGAATTGACATTAATAAGATAGCTCAAACCAATAGAACCAAGAGTTGAAATAACAATTCCAACCAGGGTGAGTGCTTTCCTTGGCTGTGAGCAATATCCTCAATATAACACATTTTTGGCAATCTATTTGGGGAGTATCCTAGCAAATGGAACCAGCACCTGAAGAGTCTTATCTTGGCAATAGTTACCAAATTAAGTAATCCCGTTTCTAATCTCAAATAAGTAGCTGGAGTAGAAGGCAGTAATCCCAGCAGCCCTCAGAGAAACTTATTCTGTGGTATATTGATTCTTTCATCATCTATATAACCCCAGACCTCTCCCCCATAAAGTAGCTGGGAAACTACTTTTCCCTTAAAGACATCCAAGACAACCTTCGATGTTTTGTTTGCATAAGTGTTTTGAAAACGCCGTATGCCCGCTGTCTCTTATACACATCTAGATGTGTATAAGAGACAGGTAGGTGATTATTCCAGTGGGTAGAGTGAGACAATGTAACACCTAGATATTTGAAGGATCTTACATTGTCAATTTATGCCCGTCCAAAAACCATGTGTGCCTTTTTTGGCACCTACCCCAACAGTATTTTAGTCTTCGCATAATTGATCTTAAACTTATTAATTGAGCAAAGATGTGAAAACTTGTCGAGGGTCCTCTGTAGGCCTATTGGGGTTCTTGAAAAAATAACTGCATCATCAGCATATATGACTATGCCGACGCTGGTAGCCAATAGCTTGAGCAGATAAAAATCAGGATTATTTTCACTGCATCCAGCATATCATTTATATAGAGGTTGAACAGAAGAGGGGCAAGGACACACCCTTGATGGACTCCTCTTTGAGCTGCAAATTTACTTGTCAGTTCCCCTCCTGAACCATACCATTCTTGTGCCCTTGTCCCATTATGAAAAGCCCTAAGGAGTTTCCGTAGGGGTGAATTGATCCCCAGATGTTGCAGCTTGTACCAGAGTATACCTCTGTCTATTAAATCAAAAGCTGCTAATAAATCAATGAAGGCAGCCTATATACTTGATTTCTTTAAATGAAATGAATAAAGTTTGGTTTGCTTGGTTCCCTCTGGTGTCTGTGTTTTCTTTCCCTCTGTTGTACCTCTGTATGTGGTCTTCGTCTGGTTGGTGTGGAGTGGTTCTCTGGCCGGGCATGGGTCCTTTGCTCTGTTTTCCGCACTCCCCATGGTTGTGCTTTGCAACTGTTGATCCTCTTTGCCGTAGCCCCTTGGTACCCTGTGATCTGGGTCATACCCCCTCCACTGTTTGCATGGGTTCCTGTGTCCCACCCCCCTCCCTGCTGTGGTGTGGGGCTCATCCTGAACCCTGTACATTCCTGCCCCCTGCTTGTCGGGCTGCTGCTGCATTGCAGCCGCCTTGTGTTTTTTTGGGATGCGCCTGTCCGCTCTGTGCCCTCTACTCCTGGCTCCGGCTTGTGCTTTGGTGCCTTCCACCCTCAACCCTGTTGTCCTGTTCCTGGCCTGTTGTTCCTGGGTTTGGGGGGTTCCGGGGGTGGTGGTCTGTGCAGGGGTGTGTGTGTGTTGGTGTGGTGCCCACCCATGTCAGGGCTTGCCTGTTCTTTCCGGCGACTGTGCTCGGTCCTGGGAAACCTTCCAAAGGAGATGTAAGACCTTTTCATTTGGCCAGGCATTTGTCAGGCAGTAATAGGGTTGGGGGGATTGGGTAGAGGAGTTTGGGGAGGAGGATTACGGGTAAAGGGTGGGGTGGGTGGATGTTTGGGGATGACATTCGGGTTTTAAGGGATTTTATTATATTTTATTTTTTGATGTCATAAGCCTCCCTGAGTCTCTGGATAAGGGCAGGGTAAAAATGTAATAAATAAACTAATCAATACATTTTGGAATTTGAATTATGTAATGTAAGCAACACTTGCACAAATGTAAAAAAATGATGCAACCAAATTACTCAAATGACAGAAAAACGGAAGTAACTTAATCTTATACCTGAAATCCCGTCAGGTCCCAAGACTGAATACTTTCCTAAAAATATATGCAAATACATTTTTGTCATGGATATTGTTTGGAATTCAAAGAACTACCCCGCTGCAAATAATACCTATGTGTAATAGATCCACTACTGTTTCAGCCCTAGTAACTATGATGAAAAATGAAGATAACTAAAGTGTCAGCAAGATAGGAATTAATACTTTCCATTGTTTCAAACAGATGCTCTTTGCTGGAACAACCAATTTTACAGTTTGGTTATTCAACAGTGTATGTAGGGTTAACTAAATGTTTTGTTTCAATATGTTTATCCCTATTAAAGCTTCACTTATTGCAGTCAGCCATTTTTTGATTAATGTTGCTATTTCTGTTTGATGGCTTTGCCTCCAGGTTCTAACTATTTTATGAAACATAATGCCACTTAAGTTTGTTAGATCGATCAATTCCCAAATCAGATAGCCATAAAAATTTACAAACAACTCTTAGCCCAGACCTTTAAAAATTAATTACTCAATGCATTCTTTTAGCATAGGTGTGCCCTCTGCAGATCTGTTTGCCATCTCTGGATGGGGGTGTAATCTATAGATTTCTTCATTTTTTTAAAAGCTTCTTTGCATGAGAGGAAATACAGTGTAAAACATTGTAGGGTTTGTAATGAAAAGTGTGCAGTGACCAGTAACTTGTGAGACTTATTCAAAGTTTGCTGTGTGTTTCATTATGCTTGGATGGTAGAAGCGCTATGGACAGTACTTGCAAATTATAATTATGAATTCATAATTACTTTTGTGATTTACTGGTAATATGTGAATTTTAATACATTTTTTGGGGGGGAAGTTAAAGACCAGATGTATCCAAAAAACATAGAAAATGATCTGTCAGTTTTATTTTAGGTAAGTAAAGGCAGGAAGCAATGCTTTAGCCATTTTTTATTTTAAGTGAAAAATAAAGCATAACTCTTGTGAAAACTCAGGTCTTGAACAGGAATGGAGTTCAAGATCTGATAACTTCATGTGGAGGTCCACCAACCTCAGCAGGTCTGAAGTTAATCCTGTAACATCATAGGGTGTTAACAAACGTGACAGTGGCCAACTTAGGCCCGCTTGGACCCGCTTTGGTCCACAAGCCACTGTCATGTTTGCTGGGGGCAATCCAGATGTTTGCCCCGGAGTTCTTCTGGATTTGTTAAGCAGCTACTCCACGCTGTGCTTCCAGAGACCTCTGGCATCATAGCCTGGGCTAGCTGCCAACATGTCCAGGAAATGGCCTGCCTGACCAGACCACAGTGGACTATCATATGTGATAGCCTGCTGTTCCCGTCCCGGTCTGGAGGGGCCACTATGAAGGGCAGCTATGGTGGCCGTCATTAGCCACCATGGCTTCCTGTCATGGGGTGGACAAGTCACTGGGCGCAGCACAGGGTTGGGTGTGATGGGTGGCTGCAGAGTTTGGGGTTGAAGATGCTTAGTCTTGTCCAGTTTTCTTGGATCAGCTTCAATTAATCTTGCCCTCCAATGCAGAGGATATACTTGGAGGGGTGGGTGGGTCGACCAGTTGTGAATTTGATTCATATTTGTCCTGGTTGGTGAAAGCGAGCTGGGAGACACTGGGGTCATTTCTGGCTGGGGTTATAAATGCCTCCCTTAGGGAGAGCAGGGTGCCTGATGGCTTCAAGACTGCAGTTGTCCATCCCCTGCTCAAGAAACCATCTCTTGATGTTGACTCATGTGCCAGTTATCACCTTGTCTCTAACCTTCCCTTTTTAGCAGAAGTTATTAGTGGTGGTTGCTCTGCAGCTCCAGGTGCATCTCGATGCTTTTGGTTTCCTGGACCCATGTCATTCAGGTTTTCATACTGGGCATGGCACTGAGACTGTGCTTGTGGTCTTGGTTGATGATCTCCGCTTGGAAATCGACAGGGAGAATTGTACCCTGCTGATTTTGTTAGATCTTTCAGTGGCCTTTGATACTGTTGACCATGGGGTGTTGTTGACTTGGCTGCGGGACCTAGGTTGGGTGTGCAGGATTACTTTTGAGTGCGACTGCTCATTCCTGGCTGGTAAAATCTAGATGGTGGCAGTGGCCAGGAGCACTTTTCACCAACTCCATCTGCGACCTTTTCCATCGTATTCAAATCTGGCCACTGTCATCCATGCCTTCCTAAACTTGAGGCTAGTCTACTCCGTGCTGTACTTGGGGCTGCCCTTGAAGACTGTTCGGAAGCTGAAGTTGGTGCAGATAGGGGTGTGCATGTTGTTTTCATTATATCAATAATGAAAATAAAAATTGTTATTTTTGTTTTTGTTATTGCAATAAGAAAACAACAAAAATAATAACGAAATCAATAACGATACTGAAAGTCATTATTGATTTCGTCATTGCCTGGCAGTCTGGCAGGTGTGTCTTGGAGGTAAATGTGAAGTGGGGAGGGGGGAACAGACATCTCTGAACCAGAAGCAGTGTTGAACTCTTAAACTGGGAGGGGAAGGACCTGGTTTTTAATGTTATAAGATGCCCTAAGTCTCTGGAGAAGGGTGTGGTAAAAATGTGAAAAATAAATAAAACCAGGTCTCTTTCAGCTAACTTCCCAGATGGCTTGAATTTACAAAAAAAATATGTTTTAACTTTTCAATAATTTCATGTTGAGGGAGCTAAGACCCATTGCAGCAGCACTAAAATGGAAAGCTGAGCCCATCATGCAGAATGAATAACCTGTTAATACCAGTGAAAACAAATATGTCTCATCTTTAGTGTTAAAGGAGGAAAAGAGGGGAACATTCCTGAAGGATTCAAGGAGTGGCTTTCAGAGACGAGTCAGAAAATTAAAAGTTTAAAATTAATCAGCCCAACAGCGAGCTGTGTCAACTGTCATTAGATAAAGTAAGAGATCAGTAAACTAGAGCATTAACTAGAGTTGGCTTTTATAACTCACTGTTAGCAACTTAGAATTACTGTGGGAATTGATTGATAATAAAAACCAGGACAACAAGGCCAAGATCAAAGATTACGTGAATCAACAAACACCACTTAGAATCTTACAGACTACATTTTTCTCCAACTGCAGCATATTAATCAAATGAGTTGAAATGTCATTTGGATTGTAATAATTGAAGGACATATAAAGGAATGAATGTATGAATCAGAAATAAAATGAAAAGGCCAAGATAGAAGTGCAGCGGTGTCTTCATTAAGAAGTCCAAATGTCTGCAAAGACTCTTTGCATCCCCTTTTTTCTCTGTCACACCCATTCATCAAACACAGCCCTGACTTGACCCTAATGTTTTTGTACTGCTGGCATTAGAGGTAACTTGTTGGCACAGACATACTTCCACTAGCCAATTAATGTTCATAAGTATATATAGTCTGCAACCTCTCTTGTGGTTTGGATACTGCAAGGCAGTGACTTGAGTTTAATATTAAAGGATTTTTAGGGATGTGCGAACGCAGTTCAGAAGTTCGGAGTTCGTACCGAACTTGAATAGTTTGTTCGACTGAACCGAACTTTCGAATCGTACTTGAATTCGACCAAACTGTTTGGTCGAATCTGAACCAGTTCGGAAGGCAAAAACCCCTGGTTTTGAATGTACGAACTCGGTTTGGAAGTTCGGAATTTGACTGAACACGAATAGTTTGGTCAACCAAACCAAACTTTCAAACCGAACTCAATTTTCGAACCGAATTTCCGAACTTGGTTCTGTTCACACATCCTTAAGGATTTTTATCGGATGTGGAGTAGGGTTCTAATTTTCACTGTTGACCTATAATGTTGGATGCATAATTTTGTATAGTTGGAAGCACCTAGACAGTGATTACCAAACTTTTTGGAGTTCCATGACTCCATTTTGAGATTTAAATATAAAAGACGTTTAAAACATATTGACTGGGTAATTTCAGATGTTACGAAATCGCCGTTCACCACAGTGGATCACAGTGAATCCTGTGTGGTGGCAGCGAGTCCGTGAACGTCTGTTTGACCCCCTCCAGATGTTCACCACAGTGACTCTCTGGCGGGGGTCAAAGCTAACCACAGTTCTGGACCTGAGGCCAGCCTCAGGTCCAGAATGATGGTTAGATTGGCCACGATCCGGGATGGGCCAAAAGTAGTTACCTTTGGCCCATCCTGGATCGTGGCCCCAACTGTGGTACAGGGTTGGGTGCAGCGACTGCATTGGCCAAATGGCCCATCACATCTGAAATTACCGTGTATCAACTGAAACTGAGATCCTGTCTTCAGATGGTATGACTGCATTTGGGGTCCCAACCAGTGTCAAATTCAGGAAAGTTGAGAATCCATGAAAAAATGTAGTGTGGTCTGCTTCTAATACAGGAAAGATTGATAGTCATCCTGTTAAAGTAAAAGTAGCATAATATGCTTACATTTCGTGGGAGTTATTTTATCATCACCAATTAAATTGTCTGCCACAAATGTAATAAATATTAACTAAACAATATGATGATGATGATGATGATGATGATTGATGGATACGCTGGAACTATTATTTGTAGGTGATGAATTGGAAGAACTGTCACAAATCAACGTCACTCTGGAAAAGGTTCTAGAACAAACTCATAAACTAAATAGTAACAAATCACCAGGGCCAGATTTCATTCACCTAAGAGTTCTGAAGGAACTCAGATATGAAATTGCAGACCTACTATTGGTAATTTGTAGCCTATTGCTAAAACCTGTCACTGTACTTGAGGATTGGAGGATAGCAAATGTAATACCAATATTTTAAAAAGGGCTCCAGAGGTGATCCTGAAAACTACAGACTAGTGTAAGTAAGTAATAAGTTTATTATCTGGCACTAGCTTTCGCCATGGCCACCAAAGCATTTACATTATTAAAACACATTCCTTAACATCAAACTACAGACTAGTGAATCCGAAGCTGGTGCCGGGAAAACTGGTGGAAATGGTTGTTAAGAACAGAATTTCAGGGCAGATTGATAAACATGGCATAATGGGGAAGAGTCAATATGGATTTAGCAAACGGAAGTCATGCCTCGCTAATCTACTGGAATTTTTTCATGGTATAAATAATAGGGATGTGTGAATAGAACTCGGTTCGGTTGTTCGTCCGTTTGACCGTTTTGTCCAAAAACTGAGTTCGGGTTCAGACGTTCGGTTCGGCGGAGTTCGGTTCGGCCGAACATTCGGAAAATCGATATTGGTATTGGTATTGATTTTGAAGATTTTATTTTTGGTATCAGTATCGTTTGGCCCTGAGACACTTAAGTTTGTTATTTTTATGTCCTGTTATATTGTTAATGTTTGTTTTTTAAAAAGTTATTATAAAATTTATATCTGTTACCAGCTGAGTTTGACCTGTCCAATCTTTTACCCCTCTGTGCTGCTTCTGGCAGGTGGCAGAATCTCATTGTATGTTAGTATATACAGCTTGTCAGATCCCTACCTGACAGCAGCAGCACATGTAGCGTATTAGCCCCAAGATGTGCCAGCAGGGTCTCAACTTGCAGACAGCCCCCCAGGAAGACTGCTGGGGATCACATCAATAATGGGGGACATTGGTGGCCCTGGAGGAACATCATGTCTCCAAAA
>QEPC01011741.1:1986696-2010360 GCA_003113815.1 Sphenodon punctatus
TAGCAGGCCCAGGGGCAGCAGCCGCCTCCACCTGTTCCTCCTCCTCCTCCTCCTCCTCCTCCTCCACCGGCAACGGCAAATGTGCCCCCAGACGGTGGATTCGAACAACCTTCTTCTTTTTTTTTTTTTTTAAACAAACGCCACACAGCACAAACCAAACCAACCAACAGTCACCCACAACACACACCAACCCACCCAGACACCGAATGCCGCCGAACCGAACGGGTGAACACGAACCAGCCGATCCACCCGAATGACCGAACATGAACACACGACCCGAACGCTGCCGAACCGAACGGGCGAACACGAACCAGGTGATCCACCCGAACGGCCAAACACGAACACATGACCCGAACACGGCTGAACCGAATGGCCAAACCCGAACCGCGATCTGTTCTCCCATCCCTACCCCACACCGCTCGGAACATCGAGGCAGCCCTGTCCGACTTGGTGAGGGAATGGTTCACGCCAGGTGCACTCTTCACCAAGGGTTGTGTGGTAACAGACAATGTGGCCAACATCTTGAAGGCAGTCCATGAGGGGGCATTCTCTAGCATCCCTTGCACCGCACACACCCTTCACCTGGTGGTCAGAGAAGCTCTGGGCTTGGGGGAGAAGGGGATTGGGACATACACCCTTATCTCCCTGATCGAGTGGGGGAGGAAGCTGGCCAGTTTCTTTAATGGGAGTGTGAAGGGCAGCAACCTCCTCTGGTAAAAACAAGCTAAGCAAGGCTCCCCAGTGCACCAGCTGGTGAAGGACGTGTCCACCAAGTGGAATTCGACCTTCTTGATGCTCGAGCGGCTTCTTGAGCAGAAAGCCACCTTGCATCAGATTCAACTGGTGACAGACAGCGGGGCACCTCCAGAGTACAATGGGGCAGAATGGGAGATCCTGGGGCACATGGTCTTCATTTTGAGACTGTTTCTGGCCGTGACGGAGACCTTGAGCTCATCCATGGCCACCATCAGCCAGGTGACCCCTCTGGTCCAGAGTCTCCTCAGGAGGCTGGAGGAAATTCTCCAGGGCCAGGATTCTGGCCACCAGAGCAGGAAGCTGGCTGATGAGGCAGTTGGTGTGGTGCGGCTGCTGAAGGCAGGGCTGAAGGTGCGTTTTGAAGAGTTCCTGTGGTGGGCGGAATATGTCTTGGCAACCATGCTGAACCCCAGGGTCAAGGGCAGTGTGGTACGTCAGACAGCGCTCTATGGCTACTGAAAGGGCGAGCTGGTGGAGAGGGTCTGGCAGGCAGAGTGGGCCCTGGAGAGTGCGCAGCAGCAGCAGCAGCAGCAGCAGCAGCAGCAGCAGCAGCAGCAGCAGCAGCAGCAGGACACCCCTGGGGATGGTGGGAGTGGAAGAAGCCACACCTTTCATCCGGTGGGGTCTATCCCTGCCCCCAGCACTAGGGGTAGCAGCAGCAGCAGCAAGTTGAGCAGCAGCAGCACCCCTATTGCTAGCAGCAGAAGCTCCTATGTTCAGGCCGCTCTGGGGAGCATGGGGTCGTGCACAATAGGGCAAGCATCGTGGCTGAGGGCAGTGGTGGAAGTGGTGCCCAGGCAGAGTTATGCGAGGGAGTACGATGGCGCATCAGGAGCAGTGGAGACCTACCTGGAGGAGAAGCCATGCATCCATCCCAATAGCGATCCCTTGGCATACTGGGTCGGCAAGATCAACATGTGGCCAGCCCTGTCCAAAGTGGCCAAGGGTCTGTTGTCCTGCACACCAACCAGTGTCCCCAGCGAGCGGGTGTTCTCCATGGCGGGGGACATTTGCTCCCCGCACTGCCTGAGACTGGGGGCCAAGTTGGTGGATCAGTTGCTGTTCCTGAAGGTAAACCTTCCACTGCTGGGATTCCCTGAGCTGCCCCTGGATATGGATTGATGTTGCAATGGCACACACCATCCCATGCCTGGGGCAGTCTTGGGATGGGGCTCCTCCTCAATCTGGGCTGCTGCTGTGCTGAGGTGCTGTCCCTCCCTCCCAATTCCCGGTGCCCCCCCTGCCCCTCCATCTCTCTCTCTCTCTCTCTCTCTCTCTCTCTCTCTCTCATACTAGACGGCCTTTACCGGCTTATCTGACAGACCTTGTGATGTAGGGTGGCACTGGGAAACTGTAAGCCTGCCAGCTGGCCTCTAGCTACATGATCTTGGCCCACCTGTGTGATTGGTTCTCTCTCGCACGTGTTGCACAGTCTTTGCCAGCCTATCTGTGTGCCCTGCCAAGGTCCCAGCCTGCCTTCCCTAATGCCTCTCATGCCACGCTGCCTGTCTACTCGCCCACCCAGGTTGGAAAGCTCGAACCCTGCCTTAGTCTGTCTGCCTTCTGCTCATGCCTCGCTTTCTGCCCATCTTCCCAGGTGGCCTAGATCAAAGCCTGCCTCAGTCTGTCTACCTTCTGCTTATGCCACGCTGCCCGTCGGCCCGCCCAGGTTGCAAAGCTCGAACCCTGCCTCAGTCTACTTGCCGCTCATGCCACGCTGCCTGTCTGTATGCCCTGGCAACCCTGGGTGATTTGCCCCACTGATCTGGTCATTCCGCTGCTGCTGTCTGTTGGTCCATGGATGCTCTGCCCTGACCAATCCAAATGTGCCCACGCAATCCTGCTGCTGCCATCTGCTGCTGTATAGGAGCTCTTCCCTGGCAAATCCTACCATCTTGGCTCCCTGGGTGCTGCGCACAGGCAAATCCTGCTGCTTCCATCTCTGCTGTTTCAGGGGTTCTGTGCCCAGTCAATCCAATGTCTGCTGCTGCTGCCAATGCTTCCTCTGCTGTCTGTGCCATGGATTCTGTGCCCAGTCAATCCAATGTCTGCTGCTGCTGCCAATGCTTCCTCTGCTGTCTGTGCCATGGGTTCTGTGCCCAGGCAATCCAATGTCCGCTGCTGCTGCCTATACCTCCTCTGCTGTCTGTGCCATGGGTTCTGTGCCTAGGCAATCTAATGTCTGCTGCTGCTGCCAATGCTGCTTCTGCTGTCTGTGCCATGGGCAGGACCCCGTGAAAAACACTCTGCTGCGATTTGCGGTTTTTGCGCAGAATCCTGTCTTAGGCAGGATTAGCACAGAAACCAGGGAAATCCCTGCGGATTTCCCTTTCACTGCTTGCTTTGACTCACCGGCAGTGAACAATAAAGCAAGCCCCTGATTGGCTCACTGGTAGTAAGCCCCTGATTGTCTCACCGGTGAGCCAATCAGGGGCNGTGCTTTTTGGAGGGGGGTTAGGAGCTGTGCCCTCTGCTTTACCATGTGTTTGGGGGGCGTTGCCTGATATTTGAAATACCCATACACAGAAAAAATTATAAGCAGATTTTTTTATTCATTGGTACAAGGAAATGGATTGCCATCTGACAGTTTTAATTTTGCTAGACTTGTTTTGTAACTTTATTGGGTCACAGAATTTTCAATTTGGGGTCGCAGAATTTTCAATTTGGGGTCGCAGAATTTTGGAAAAAAAATTGCAGAAGAATCGGGGCCCTGGCCATGGGTTCTGTACCCTGGCAATCCAATGTCCACTTCTGCTGCCTCTGTTGTGACATGGGTTCTGTGCCCTGGAAATCCAATGTCTGCTGCTGCTGGTACTGCACGTCAGCCATTTGCTCCTCAGTCTTGTAGACAGCCATAGCTCGGATGAGTGCATGAGCGGAGGCTGCTTGAACATTACAATGGGGTGGAATGGCAGATCCTGGCTCACACAGTATTCGTGCTGAGACCATTCCTGGCCATGACTCCAGCATCTCCACTGCTCCGCACTCCCTTTCGATCAGCCGAGGGCAATGGAGGCCATCGATGATCGTCCGTCCCTTCAGAACAGCGCTCACCTATAACTGTTCCCACATCCGTACAGATCATATGGGTCATTTCTGCAACACAATCATCCAGGTAGCACCTGTTGAACTTTACCAAGTTGACTAGAACCTGAAGGAACTTGGAAGATAAACCAACATCCATCCACTGCAGGACAAACTCAGCCAGCTCTTCCTCCAGGTACGTGATGTATCTTCGATTATCCGTGAGGGCCTTGAAGATTTCAAGTTGTCTGCCACTGCTCCAACAATGTCTGCCAGCCTGCAATGCCCAGACAGGCAGGGGTGTCAGCCACCAAGCCCTGGATGGGCCTCTGACGCTGCTCCACCAATGCCACTCCAACCCCAGGACCCACCATCAGGGTTCTGGGGCCTACATTCCAGGCAGGGAGGGCTGTCCATCCATGTCATCTCAAAGATACCACTCTATCACCAGGACCCACCATCAGGGTTCTGGGGCTGTCATTCTGTTCACAGAGAGCTGTCATTCCATGACATCAAGATACAGCCAGCCACTGCAGCCACAGGTCCCACCATCAGGGTTCTGGGGCCTATGTTACAGGCAGGGAAGGCTGTTGTTCCACTTCATCCAGAAGCTGCCACTCTACCCCAGGACCCACCCTCAGGTTTCTGGGGCCATCATTCCACTCACGGGGAGCTGTCATTCCCCTGCATCAAGAAACATCCAGCCACTCCAGCACCAGGACCCACCATCAGGGTTCTGGGGCCTATGCTGCAGGCAGGGAGGGCTGTTCATCCACAGTATCCAGAAGCTGACACTCCAGTCCTAGGACCCACCATCAGGGTTCTGGGGTCGTTATTCCGCTCACAGAGAGCCATTGTTCCACTTCATCTAGAAGCTGCCACTCCAGCCTCAGGACCCACCATCGGGGTTCTGGGGCCTATGTTCCAGGCAGGGAGGGCTATCCATCCACTTCATCAAGAAGCTGCCACTCCAGCCCCAGGACCCACCATCAGGGTTCTGGGGCTGGCATTCTGCTCACAGGGAGCTGTCATTCCCCCTCATCAAGGAACAGCCAGCCACTCCAGCCCCAGGACCCATCAGGGTTCTGGGGTCTACGTTCCAGGCAGGGAGGGCTGTCCATCCACGTCATCCAAAAGCTGCCACTCCAGCCCCAGGACCCACCATCAGGGTTCTGGGGCCATCATTCCACTCACAGGGAGCTGTCATTCCACCTTTTCTTTATGAGGTAGCATCCTGCTGCTTGTGTCCAAGCAACTGCCCACCACCATGGCATGCCTGTCCTGCTGGTCTCGAGCTCTTCTCTAGGCTAAGAAGCACTGTCCCTTTTAGAGTGACAGTTCCATCTAACCCTTTTTAGGGATATAAGACAAGTCCATGCAGGGATGGAACGCAGAGTGACATGGTGAGAATGATGAGAGCCAGCACAAAGAACCTTTATTTATGAGGTAGCAACCTGCTGCCCGTGCCCAAAGCAACTGCCCACCACCATGGCATGCCTGTCCTGATGGCCTCAAGCACCTCTGTAGTCTAAGAATCACTCTCCCTTTCAGAGTGACAGTTCCATCTAACTCTTTTTAGGGATATAAGACAAGACCATGAGGGATGGAACATAGGGTGTCGTGGTGAGAATGATGAGAGCCAGCACAAGGAACCTTTATTTATGAGGTAGCAACCTGCTGCTCATGGAAAGAGAGAGAGAGAGAGAGAATCTCCCCACTTCTAGAAGGAGAGACAGACACGAACTCACCCATGCTGTCACCTGCAGTATATGGTCTAGGGATGGGCAAACAGAACATCGTTTGGATGGTTCGAAACCCGAGTTCGGGTTCGGCTGTTCAGTTCGGCGGAGCTCAGTTCATCTGAACTTGGCTGAACATTCAAAAAAGTGCTATTGGTACCGAAATTGATTTTTTTTCGGTATTGGTATTTTTGGCCCTGAAACCACCCCGGGTGTCCACCCCTCGTGCCAGGAAGTCTGCTCCTCAGCTGCCTCTCCCTTCCAGTCACGTTTTTCCTGGCCAAAGTTACGTTTTTCCCACCCCCGAACTCATCCAAACTTTTCCGAACTGTTCGGAAGTTCGAGCGTTCTGTTCAGAAGTTCGATTTGGTCATCTGAACAGGCCAAGTTCGGGCCGAACTCCGAACCGCATTCACCCATCCCTAATATGGCCAGAGAGAGAGAGAGGGAGAGAGAAAGAGACTCCCCGCTAGAACAAGAGAGATGGGGGTGGAGGGGGAGAGGTGTATCCAGCTCAAGCTGCCACCTTCCAGAACTGGCAGGAGATCTGATCTGTGTTCACACACAATGCCCACGTCCAGCAGTAAACCTACTTGAATGAGATGGAAATAACACACAATGTAATAATTATGTGCCCCTGCCTGTGTGTCTCCCTGTACAACCTGTACCACCTATTGCAATGATTGAATGAAGTGTGCCCAACCAAGCACTAATTTTAGGGACATCATTCAACTCCTATGGGCTGTTACTCCACTGTACCTAAAGCAGTCATGCCAGTCATAGGAACTGTTATCAAGATTCTGGGACCATCATTCCAGTCACGGGGGACTGTCGTTCCATTCCACTGCATCCAGAAGCAGTCACTCAAGTCCCAAGAACAATCACCTGGGTGCTGCTGCTGTTTGTGCCTGACTGGCCAGTGGCCACCGGCGCCTGCCTACTAGCCTGCCCCCCCCACCAGTCTACTCCTCCGCAGTCACCTGCTGATGCCCATTGCCACAACTGAAATAGCCCTTCTGCCCACCCACCCACCCCCGCTGCCAAATAGTCAATCTCTCTTTCTCTCTGGCACCCCCTCACAGGAAATATGATATCCCTTGCTGGCTGCTCTACCTGGGGCGCTGGCTGCAAGTCTCCCCCCATCCTTGGGGCGATCTTTCTAAAAGCTGAACACACCTCTCCACTTGAGGGCTTCAAGGGGACCAACCGACAAATGTAACCAAGCATTATATATCCCAACTCGGCTTCCCAAGGCTTACCCCCATGTGGCGATCTTTCTGTGAGAGTGAGCAGTGCACCTGACGATGCCCACTTATGCCTCTGCCAGACTGCCACAGTCTCTCTGTCTCTATGGCACACCTACACAGACACAAGCCCTGCCCCTTTGGGGGACTGTCTGCAAGTTGAGACCCTGCTGGCACATCTTGGGGCTAATACGCTACATGTGCTGCTGCTTTCAGGTAGGGATCTGACAAGCTGTATATACAATGAGATTTTGCCACCTGCCAGAAGCAGCAGAGGGAAAAAAGATTTGGCAGTTCAAACAAAGTTGGCAACAAATATAACTTATATAAAAACTTTTTAAACAACATACATTACAACTTTATAAAAGAAAAAACAAACCTTTCTTTGTATATATATTAATGGAAATAAATTAGGGATCTGTGGGCCTGTCCCCGACTCCCCTGGAACGTGGGGGAAAGGAGAAAGGAGTGTGCGGGACCAAGGGGCGGGCAGCACGTCCTCTTATGCCTCAAAGCCATGTTGCTGGGCAACGTCCAGGGTCCAAGCCAAGGACACCTTCCATTTGGTGACCGACTGGTGGTACAGTTTGAGGGCTTCCTTCTCAGTGCGGAGGTACTCTGCGTACGTCTCCGTCTTGTGCTCCCTTACTTGGAGCTCCTCGAACCGTTCCACCAGCCGGTCCTGCATGATGCGGGCTTGAACCCTTAGCCTGTCAATATATTTGTTTGTGGGCCTCTCCAGCTGTGCCTGAGGGGCTGGAGACTCCTCAGTGGAGCTGGAGGGGGAAGGACTGTGGTGGCGGCGCTTCTGCCGGGTCTTCCCCCCTTCCTTAGCAGGCTGTTCCTCCCTGGATTCCCTGCTGCCGCTGCACCTTCCAGCCCGAGAAGGACCACGCGCCACCTCAAGTTGGTGGATGTTCTCCACGTGGGCGATGAGCCCCGATGTGGTCCCCTGTGACCCCCTCTTTATTTTTTGTCATAGATCTAAAGAACATTAAAAAAATAGGAACATAAGAAGTGCCATACTGTGTCAGACCAATGGTCTATCAAGATCTGCCTGCATTTTGTCTCCACAAGTGGGTGGCTGGCCAATCTCTCTCCCTGCGGGGGACTTCCTAACAGGTCATAGGGCAATTCATTCCATGTTGTTCCAGCCCCCGTGCCTTACATTGCATTCAGCAAATCTGCCTTTCGGGCTGTAGAAGTACCACCAGACCTTGTCGACCTGGTTTCGAGTGGCTCCTGCGGCTGCAACTGCCACCGTGATGGGGTTCTGGGCCTGGCACCAGCAGCGGCATCATGATCACCCTCTCTGAAATAGGAACACATAAACAACACCTAAATAATATCATGCATTTATGATGATACCTCTAGTCCTTCCAAGAGCAATACCCATTCTCCCACACCAAGTGGATGGTGCTGCTGTTGCTGCTGCAGTGCTTCCTACTGTCCTCTTTCCCTTTCTCACACGTACACCACCACCACCTGTGGTGTTGTAGTGTCTGCAAGTTGAGACTCTGGTTGCTGCTGCTGCTGCTGCTGCTGCTGCTGCTGCTGCTGCTGAAAGAGTCCCTCCCCCCCCGTGGCAGACTCATAAATAATAAGACACATTCAAATGCTGCCCTTCTTGGGGTGCTAGGGGTGGCATTTAGAGACCCTGGCTGGCACGTGTCTGGGTGAGTGCTTCGGCTCATGCCTGACTGCTGGAAGAGTGCACCCCACCCTCTCTCTCTGTGGCAGACCCAGAAATAAGACACGTGCAAATCCTGCCCATCCGCTGCCACCTGCTGATGCCCACTGTTTGTACCTGACTGCCTACCACCCACCCGCATGCCAGTGAGCTCGCTCTAAAGGATAGTATCCTTCTTGTCCTCAAAGTTATATGGAACAATAAACAAAAATAAATTTTACAAACCTGGCAGCAGTGGCACCTCCTGTGCCCTCTTCCTCCTCTGGTGAGGAGCTGACCTCCACCACCTCAGATGGTCCAGGCTGGGCCCCTTCCTCCTCAACCTCCACCTTCATCTTCCTCATCTTCATTTTTCTTTTTTTATCCTCCATTTCAACCCTACCCAACCAACCAACCAAACCAACTCAACTCAACCAACCAAACAAGTCTCAACCAAACCAAACCACACAGCCACAACACAAACACATGCACACACACACACACACACGCAAGCTCACAACACTTTTCACACAACCCAGACAAACACCACGAGAACACACGCAATCGAAATACCATTTCTGGTTTCCGGGTTTTGGTGCGATCATGGGACCAAACAATATCGATACTGATACCGATACTGATAATGAAAATAAAATCTTTGAAATTGGTATTGGTATTGATATAGACGATAACAAATATTACATTGCACAGTCTTTGCCAGCCTATCTGAGTGCCCTGCCAGGTTGCAAAGCTCAAAGCTCAGTCTTCCTGCCTCTGTCTGTGTTTCTTCTGCACATGTTCAAAGCCTGCCTCAGTCTGCCTGCCTTCTGCACATGCCACGCTGCCTGTCTGCCCACCCTGTGGGCAAAGCTGAAGCCCTGCCCCAGCCTACCTGCCTTTCACGTCAAGGTGGCTTTCTGCCTGCCCTGGCAACCCTGGGTGATGTGCCCCACTGCTGGTCTGCTGGTCCATGGGTGTTCTGCCCTGGCCAATCCAAATATGCCCAAGCAATCCTACTGCTGCCGTCTGCTTCTGTATGGAAGCTCTTCCCTGGCAAATTCTGCCATCCTGGCTCCTACCATCCATGGATGCTGCGCACAGGCAAATCCTGCTGCTGCTGTCTGCTGTGCCATGGGTACTGTGCCCTGGCAATCAAGTGTCTGCCGCTGCTGCCAATGCCACCTCTGCTGTGCCATGGGTTCTGCTACCGGGCATTCCAATGACTGCTGCTGCTGCCAATGCCGCCTCTGCTGTGCCACAGGTTCTGAGACCAGGAAATTTAATGTCTGCTACTGGTTGTCCACATGATTCACCACCGGGCAAGGCTTGACCAATTGGCATTAGAGTTTCTTGAGTTCTGTTGAGTATGAGCCAAGCCTGCAATGCCTGACCGAATGGGAGTGCTGCCAGCCACCAAGCCCTGGCCGGGCCTCTGCTGCTGCTCCACCCATGCCAGCCAGCCTGCAAGCAAGCTCCTTTTGGATAGTTCCTCACCTGCCTCAGTGATGATGCTGGATACCTCCTCTAAGTACAAATAGCTGTCTGTGTCCAACAGGAGCAGAGTCGGCTGTCCCTGGGCCATGCTGTAAGCGAATAAGGACTCTCCACATGGGAGCTATGATTCTAATTCATCCAGAAGCTGCCACTCCTGTCACAGGACCCTCTGACCCACCCTCAGGGTTCTGGGGTCATCATTCCGCTCGCAAGGAGCCGTCTTTCCACCACATCAAGAAACAGGCAGCCACTCCAGCCCTAGGACCCACCTTCATCATTCAGCTCACATATATTGTTTTTGTTTCAAAGTGTATGGTTGCCTATGTTACGACATTGTTGTTGAACATGAATAAATATTCAATTAAATTCTGCTCACGCGGAGCCATCGTTACACCACATCAAGAAACAGCCAGCCACTGCAACCCCAGGACCCACCATCAGGGTACTGGGGCCTACATTACAGGCACAGGGGGCTGTCCATACACTTCATCTAGAAGTCAGCCACTCTAGTCCCAGGATGCACTGTCAGGGTTCTGGGGCTGTCATTCCACTCACAGGGAGCTGTTATTCCACTGCATCAATTAACAGCCACTCCAGCCCCAGGACCCACCCTCAGGGTTCTGGTGCCTACGTTGCAGGAAGGGAAGAGGCCAGGCCAGGGCTTGGTGGCTGGAACAGCACACATATGTGGCTGGGCATTGCAGACTGTCATCCTACTCACAGATCTCATCCAACTCTTCTGTAAATTGGTCAAGAAGCCTTGCCTGGTGGTGATTCACATGGCCAGCCAGTCAGCCAGCCACCACCTTCTGTGATGGTGACTAGAAATGGAGAACCCAACCAGCATAGAGTGAGCAGAACTGGAGGCCTTCCAGCCTGCAATGCCCGGGCAACCTGGGGTGCCAAGCGCCAAGCCTTCCTGGTCTCTGCTGCTGCTGCTGCTGCTGGGTCTCTGAAGGCCTGCCATGCCACCATGGGCACCCCTGGGGGTCCCTGGAGTGCCCCAAGCCTCGCAGTGGGTCTGAATTCCGCCGAACGTTCGGCAGGACTGAACTCCACTGAACCAAACATCCAAACCCAAACTCAGTTCCCGAACCAAATGATTGATCCCGAACTTGGTTTTTGAACCAAATGACTGAACGGTCGAACATCTGAACCCCGTTCTGTTCGTACATCTCTAATTTATGGACCTATTCTCTAAGAATTTATCCTACCCTTTTTTTGAAACCAGTTATGTTATTGGCATTCACAACATTTTCTGGCAATGAGAATTGTAGGTCAATTGTATGCTGAGTGAAACAAACAAACAAACAAACAAACAAACAAACTTCCATTTATTTGTCTTAAAAGTGCTTACAGTTAATTTCATAGAGTGTTAGGGTAACTAAAAGTAATGGTAACTGTTTATATGTTCTCCTCCATTCATGATTTTGGCCCTTTTCATGCAGACACTCTAACACTCTAACACTCCCATTATACGGTGCCTGGCAACATGTATAATAAAATGTAACACCCATTTGATCAGTGTTAGAGTGTCTGCATGAAAAGGGCCTTAGCTGAAGAGCCCTTAACTATTGAACCTCCCTCCATAACAAAGCCATTCCATATCTTGATCACCTTCTGCCCTTCTCTGCATTTTTCCCTCCATTTCTACAACAATAAGCATTTTCAGGGTTAGAACTACTTTCTTATCTTCCTTATAAGTCATTAAAAAAAATATTCTTGCTTCTGTGATCTTTTATTTAAAGTGAAGCAACCATCAATTACATAAGCTTACAAGTTGTGGGCTCTCCTACGCCTCTTCTGTAAAGCAAACTCACCCTTGGACTTCTTTTACACATGACAAAAATGGGTTCTTATAAGTGCTTGAGATAATATCGGCTGTTATAAAAACTGGAGTTTTGTAATGTGTGAATGCACTATTCCCCTTTTATGCAGCGAGATCTCACAGCCTTGTAATAGTCAATCTTACAAGACTGCAGGATCTCGCTGCATAAAAGGGGAATAGCACATACATACATTACAAAACTCCAGCATTTATTACACCTGGTATTAACGTTTTTGTCATGTGTAAAAGTGGTCCAACTTGGAGCTCTCACCCTCTTCACTCATGAGGTAAGCACCACTTTGGGCTCTCATCCTCTGGCAAGCTAGCTCTGCCATCCTTCCCGCTCCATCTCTAGAGGACTCCATGGTAGGGCTGATGTGGCAGCAGCTGTTACCGCGCCGCGATTCCATTCCGCCATTTCGGAATTGCCCGTGCCACACCACGGCTTTTCTGCGGACATTCCGCTAATTCTTCTGGCATTCTTCAAATTGCAGAATTGCGGAAAAATTGCAGAAACTGTCGGAAAACCGCTGTTCCACTATTTTGTGGCTCTGGTGGAATGACGGAAGTAGCAAAAATGTCATGTTCCTGCTATTTTGCAAAGCCCGCGGAAGTAGCGGAATGAAATTAGCAGAACTGTGGAAGTAGCGGAATGAAACTAGCGGAATGAAAGCCTCTGCCACGCCATACCACTAATCACGGAAACGCTGTTTCTGGAGGAAATAGCTACCGCTGCAACATTCCGCTATAGCCCTACTACACGGTGCTTTGTTTAGGCTTTTTAGATAAAATTAGGAACTTGTCTAATAGTCATTTATGGATCTCGTCTGTAAAGTGAGCTTAATTAGAGTCAGTTGTGACAAGGGTGCTGACCCAGTAAGACCCAGGTTATGTAGTGAGCATCGTGCAGCACTATTATTAAGAGAATGTTTGAAGAAGCCACTAGTAGAGATCAGGGCTGGCCCTAGACATGTCCGACTGCACCTAGCTAGTACCCCACGCTTGGGGTCAGGTGACAGGCAGCCCCCGCCCGCTTGTTGCTCTCTCCCTTCCTCGTGTGTGAGCACAGCAGCCCAATCTTGTTGCTGGCTCAGCTGCTGCAGAGGTAGCTGCTTCAGTTTAAATAACTTCCCGCACTCCTGTGTGCACAGTGGAAGTGGGGTCTGGCCACCATTTTCCTATTCTTGCATGCTGGGAAATGTAGTCCCAGAATCCTGGACTAGGAAACTGGTTTTCTAGTTTCAGTTTCCTAGTCCAGCATGCATGGGACTAAATTTCCCAGCTTGCAATAATAGGAAAATGGTGTGACCCCATCCCATGCAGCAGTGTGGGCAGCAAGCGCACCTGGTGCAGTGGTAGAAACATTATGAGGGAGGCGAGCAGATGAGGGGCAGGGGACCTGCCCCAGTGGCAGGCAGCAGAGTGCAGTTCCTTCTCCACCCCTGGAGTGTAAGTATGTGTTTGGATGAGTGAGTGAAAGACTGTGTGTGCGATGACTGAGTGAGAGACAGGCGTGTGTGTGATGTGAGCAGAGAGAGAGAGGAGAGTGCGCGTGTCTGTGATGAGTAGAGAGAGTGTTTGTGTGATGACTAAGTGAGAGAGAAGTGTGTGTGTGTCTGTATGATGAGTGAGAGTGCGCGTGAGAGATGAAAGAGAAATGTGTGTGAGAGAGATGAGAGACTGATAGAGATGAGAAAGTGTGTGATATGTGTGTGTGTGAGTGAGAGAGAGAGAAAGTATATGAGAGCTATGAGCGAGTGTGTGAGAGAGAAAGTGTGAGAGATATGAGAGAGAATGTGTGTGCATGTGCGCGCACACGCACATGTAGACAAGAGAAGCATGTGTGAGAGTTTGTGAGAGAGAGGGGACCATTTGAGTGTGAGAGGGGGTTGCTCACTCCCCCTGTATCCTCCCTTCCATGGATGTCCCCTCTCTCCATAGCTGCCCCGTCTCTCCCTGTTCCCCAAGGTTCCTGGAGGAGAGGAGGGAGCCACCACCACCAGCCCTCCCAGAAGACCTAAGTCCAGCAGCATCCTATTGGGGTGGTGGGTGGATCTGTGGTAAGGGGGTGCTTTGTGTGGGAAGCTAAAGGGTAAGTAGGGTGCTGATAAGGCCTGTGCGCAGGCATGAAGACAAAATATGCAAATTATGTAAATTATGCAAATTAGGCCTTGCACTAAGACATTGCACATGGTCCTGCAAACCCTGGGGCTAGGCCTTATAGAGATGTTTTTCTAGGGAGAGGCAAGTGCTTAGCAGGATTAGGGAATTTAAGAATATTTTAAGATTGTTCCATCTGATCCCCCCCAACCCCCTCCCCCCCTTAATCAAGCTATCAATCTGCCACCAATGAGACTACTGTAAGATTTATTGGTTGGGTGAAGCATTTAAATTTAATTTCCTCACCATCACCACAGAAAGCTTGCATATATTCACTTCCCGATGTGAATTCTAGCTGTTGAGGGTACAGTCAGGTGCTTTTTGCCTTATTTAATTGCTTCTGGCAGTTATTAGGCTGGTATTTTTATGAAAATCCTGCAAAGGCCACCTAAACTGTGATTATACAGGTGAAATAAGGTAAAACGGATTAAATTTACCCTGAGCATATAAAGAGTATGAGGAATCATAATAAAAAGATGTAGTCTGCAGGCATTTGATTAAATAAATAAATAAATAATAAATAAATAAATAAATATTTTTTTTAAAAAAGCAGAATGTATAATTTTCTGTTATAATAGGGTTTTCATCTGAGACCTTCATTTGTCCTAATTATCCCTTAAAACTCTTAAGAAAAATCACAGCCTGCCTTTTTCAGTAAAAAATACATTCATTTTCCAGTGTGGATTTGTGACTGTTATCTGTATAATTGCTAGTTTGACTTTAGCACAAGTATGCTGGAAATTTTAGAAAATACAGATTTTTTTTGTTGTTTAGTTGAATTATGACAGCTGCTTTGATTTTGACAGACAAGCAGTGAAGTGTTTTCGATGCAATATGACAGCAGTGGCCATGACATTAATTGCATCTTTTGTTGGAAAATGCCATGCATTACATTTCAAATAAGATCGAAGCACCAGGATGGTTATTCATTTATTTTACTTTGCAACAGAACTCTGGAACATTAGCATTATTTTGTCTTTCCTCAGTAGTTGACTGTGCTAGCTATGTGCACTGATACAGTTAGCAGTCATCAGTGATTACCTACCTAGATTGTCCAATCAAGCCTGAGACCACTATTGAATGTACTGTTTCACAGCTACTGCCACTGGGCCATGAAGAGCGGAAGGTTATATATCCACTTCATTTTCCTACTGTAGCATAAATGGGAAAGTAGAAACATGACTCTGTGGATTTTTTTTTGATTTTTTTTTGGGGGGTGTGTGTGGATGAGACTCTTAAAGCATGGAGTATCATTACAATAATTTACTAAGTACAAGTGGACATGGCCCCAAACATGGTGTAGCAGGGTGCAGCCTTGTGGGGCTGCTGCCCCTTTAAGGGTTTAGCACCAAGTGGGTGACACTGGTATGTGGCGTGGTAATGCCATCCCTGTCACAGAAGGACAGCCTGAGTTAGGGACAGGCAGTACAGTAAAGGGGAGTGGGGCAGAACACTGGCCCTTTAAGGTTAGGCAGCCTAGATAGATGGCCATGCCCCCTTCTGCTATATAACAGGAGAGAAGCCAGGGAAGTCTTCAGTTTCTGCCTGGGAGCTGAACAGGCAACAACTTCTGGGTCCTCTAGCCCAGGGAGCTGACCAGTGCTGAAGCCCTGCAGGTAGAAGTTGAGGGAAGGATGCCCTAAAGAGGCTGCTCTCTGCGGTTCTGATGAGGAGGCTACAAGGGTTGAAACAGACTGTGTGCTAATCAGTGGACTGATACCTGGCTTGGCTTAGGGATAGGTAGCCTTGGGAGGCTGGAGGGGTTGCATACCTGGCATTAGTATTAGAGATTGGATATCCTAGATATACCACATGCATTATAGACTATATTGCTGTATAGAAACTAAGAACCTGTGAATAAAGACTTGTATGAGCTAACCTCAGAGAGAAACTGACCATTTGGACCTCATCCTGCCACAAAGTTCCACCTAGTACCATCACTCTGTTACACATGGGTGCTGAGTATTTTTAAAAGTTGTGGCTTATGGCAGATGATCCCGAACTGTGGGCTAGACCCCAGTTGCAGCTGCATAATAGTTGACGTACTTTGCATGTCTTTATTGTTCTCTGGGTCATGGGCTCATGCAGGAAAGACTTGAAAGACTCACTGGCTTAACAGCTTGATTGTGCCCAGTCTGAAGTATACCTGGCCTAGAACAGAAACAGGTACCTGATTTATTACCCATGGGCAATACCAGCAATTTCAGGTAAAATGTTGGGTACCTGATTACCTGAAAAATTAGGAATTATTGTTACTGATTTACTGACTGGTAAGTCGGTATGGGAAAATAGAGAAAAAAAGAACATTAACTTAAAAATTGGTACTGGAAGTTGGTGTTTTGGGACCGGAAGTCAGTAAACTGGGACATGGG
Source organism: Sphenodon punctatus (assembly GCA_003113815.1). NCBI lineage: Eukaryota > Metazoa > Chordata > Lepidosauria > Sphenodontia > Sphenodontidae > Sphenodon > Sphenodon punctatus. The sequence goes on from QEPC01011741.1 coordinate 2,002,983, forward strand.
ATAACCCTTTGGGCAATAACCAGGTACTGATTAGTACCTGATGATGGTGGGTTGAGTACCACTAATTTGATGGGTTTACCCACTTCTGTGGGTACCTCATTTCAGCTCTAGCCAGGCTCCACTTGCTCACTATGTGGGGCTGGTCATAATTACAATATTTGAATTTCTCTACACAAAAGCATAGTTCCAGTCTAGCTTTGGTACTGGACCCATCAGAAGCTGGCAGTCCAGGCAGAGGGAATGCATGTTGCTCCTTCCAAAGGGATGTATGTGTACCTTATTTATTAGCATAGCCACCATCATTACCAGAGCTGTTACACAACACATTACAAATAGCCTTGCTTAAAATACAAAGAAAGAATAATTGATGCATATAGTCTTTATGGACTATAATCACCGTCTCAATATTGGCAGCTAAATATTAATGTGATCACTTTGGAATAATATTTAATGATACAAACACCACTTTTCCTTTGAGAAGAGCAAAAAAAAAAAAAGTGTGATGGCAGTCCTGGGGGTGAAGAAAAGTTGAGCAATAGGAGACTCATGGCTGGTGAAAGGATGGCCTGAAGAAAGTGGTATTCCCTTAAATCAGGGTTGGGGCACCTTCATCCTGTGGGCAAAATCTGGCTCATGGCTATTTTTGTATTTGGTCCCTTTCCAATTCCTATATCTGGTCATCAACTCAGCCCCAACTCTCAATTTGTGGATGACTGAGCTCAGGGAAAGGGCACTGAGATGTAAACAGGCACTTGGGAATAGATCAAAAACACAGATCCTTGATTTGGACCATCTCCTTTCTTCCCCCATCCCAAGCATACCCCTTAAGCACCATCACCCTGAACTCCTGTCTGACTTGTGGGCCTTATACTAATTTCCAAAGTGTTCCACTGGAGGGAAAAGGTTCCCCACCCCTATCTTGAGTAATTTCAAAATGGCTTTTAAAAGAAGTACCCATGACACCATACATTGTATGGCATACAACATGCTCTGTGGGTGAAAACAGCTGTGTGGGCGGTGGCTCCCCCACCCGGGGTAGGATGGGAAGCAGTGGCTGCCACTCTCTGGGTCAGGGAGGGGCAGGAAACAAACATTCCCACAGTCAGAGAGCTGTCCCACTGCCCACACGCCCTGGGTAAGGGGGCCGCCACAACAAGCATGCAGGAAAATACCCCTACCCCACTCCCAGTGCCTCTCCCCCCACCATGAGGGCCTCCATGGCAACTAGTCAAGGTGATACCTACCACACAGCAGGAATAGCTGCGCCCCAAAAAATGTTGGCCTGCTGTGGCTCACGTAGATGGCCCTTGGCCCAAAATGAGTGCTTGGGATCAGCCGGAGGACTCATTCCAGGCCAGATGCCTAACTGCCCTGGGAAAGTAGGGAGCCGGCAGGAAACCAGACATGTGATGAGTCCCAGGTCATAGCGGGTCATCGTCACAACTGTTTTCACCCTGTGTTGCTTGTCTTGCAGCACTGCATATTGTGGGAGGACCAGGGGCGGTGGGCCCTCTAGGGAGGAAGGGGCAATGCCCCTGCTGGCCCCCCAGGGCTCCCCCGGCTGGCGGCAGCTGCCACAGCTTTAACAACAAAAAAACCAACAAAAAAAACGTCCCCGTCGGCATCGCACTGAATGTGTGGAGCTACCTCGAAGAACCTTGTTTAGAGAGGCAGAGACCTTCTGAAGGTTTCTGCCTTTCTAAACCAGGTTCTTCGAGGTGGCTCCACACATTCTCACTGGTTGTGTGCGCATGCGTGCACACAACCGGTGACTCACCCCCCCCGAAGGCTTCCTAAGGAAGACTTCAGGGTCAAAAGGGAGGCGTTCTCCCTTTATGTGGAGTGGGCAGCTAGAAGAGCTGTCCATTCCGCATAAAGGGTTCCTGCAATGCAAGAGTGCCGCAGGGGGCACTCTTGCATTGCAGGGGCCGGGCAGGGGGAAAGTTCATACGGGGGCATCCAGTAGAGGTGCCCCCTGTATGAACTTAGAGCTACGCGTGCGTCAGCAGCTTCCATCCCCCTTGCACAGGCTGGGAGCTGCTGACGCGCGTGCAGCTCTTAGCCTCCCTGAGTCCCTTCCTCCCTCCCTGCTGGATTTCAGCAGGGAGGGAGGAAGGGACTCAGGGAGGCTAAGAGCTGGATGCAGTTCTCCCTAGTCCCTCCCTGGATGCTGGCGGCGGTGCTGAGGTCAGACAAGGAGAGGTCAGGACCCAACCCCACCATGGTTGGTAAGTAAATTGTGGGGCCAGGGGTGGGGGGAGTGTGGGCACATGGGGAGAGGAAGAAGCAGGGGGGTACATGAGGGGCAAGTGCGGGCACATGGGGAGGGGGGAGCAGGGCCCCATCGGCATCCCACTGAATGTGTGGAGCCACCTCAAAGAACCTTGTTTAGAGAGGTAGAGACCTTCTGAAGGTCCCCACGGGGAAGTGGGGGAGTGGGGGGGTACATGAGGGGTGAGTGCAGGCACACAGGGGGAGGGGGAGCGGGGAGGACATGGGGGGTGAGTGTGGGCACACAGTGTAGATAGATAGATATAATATTAGATTTAAAAAATAAATTAAAAACCCCATATAAAAACAAAAAAAACAAATAAAAAACAAAAGAAAACAATATAAAACCCAATAAAAAACCCAAAAACCATATAAAAACAAAAAAAACCACCCATAACATTTCCCAAATGCAGTTGAACAGAACGGCTGAACCTGAACATGGCGAACTAACCGAACTGCCGAACCGAACGCAGCCAAACCGAACGGCCGAAACGAACGGCCGAAACGAACGCAGCCGAAACGAACGACCGAACCCAAACTGCGATCTGTTCGCCCATCCCTAGTGGTTAGGCCCCTGCTTAAGAAACCATCTCTTAACGCTGATGTTCCTGCCAGCTATCAGCCGGTCTCTAACCTCACCTTTTTAGGGAAGGTTATTGAACGGGCTGTGGCAGGGCAGCTCCAGGAACATCTGGATCGCACTGGTTTCCTTGACCCCTTTCAGTCTGGTTATGGTATGGAGACTGCATTGGTGGATTTCGTTGACGATCTCCATCTGGCATTGGACCAGGGTCGTCAGACCTTACTGGTCCTGCTAGATCTTTCAGCTGCATTCGACACAGTCTATCATGAGGTGTTGGTGACTCGCCTGCAGGACCGTGCCGGGATTGACAGAACAGTCTTGGACTGGTTTCGTTCATTCCTGGCCGGGAGAACTCACCGGGTGGTCTTGGGGGAGTGTACGTCTTCCCCCCGGGACCTCACGTGTGGAGTCCCGCAGGGTGCTAGTCTGTCCCCACTCTTGTTTAATATCTGTCAGGTCCCGGGCATGAACCCTTGGCCTTGGGATGCAGGAAAGGTGCCTTTGGGGCCTGCGCCACCTGGTGGACTTGTTCACCTCCCGCATTTCTCCTCTGTATGCCTTCTCCTGTCTTACTGCCCTTTGCATGGCTGCACCCTCTCCCAGCTGGGGCTTGNAACTCCTTGCTGCTGTGATTTGCCAGTGTTTTGCCAGTGTTTTGGGTGTTTCCCTGTGTTTTGGGTTTATAAATTATTTATTTTAACCTTGATGTGCATGCAGACTGTGTTTTCTTCCATCCGATGTTAACCCTGGGAACTCCTTGCTTCTGGGTTATGCCATGCCACTGGCCTACCAGCCCCTGGCTCTGCCTACTGTCCCCTTGGCTCCACCCCTAGGCCCGCCGGACCGGCTTTACTGCCCCAGTGCCCCTCCAATATCAAAACCCACCAGCTGCCCCTGGGGAGGACCTGTCAAAGGCTCCAAGTGTAATCATTGTCCAGTTCTACCTTGAATATCTATGTTGGGTTTTCAGTCTCCCAACTAATCGCACTTTATTCATTTATCATCTGTTGACTGCTAATTCCTCCTGGCTTATTGATGTAACACTGGATTGGCATAAATTGAATTGTTTGTTGTCTGATTGCAGTGTACTGTAGCCATATTAATTGCCACTTTAACTGCTGCTTTACATATTGATTTATGCTACTTGCATTGGCATTCACTACCAGCCGTTGCTTGTCTCCTTCTCTAAAGAGAAAATTCTATTTTTTTTTCATATTCTTTGTGAAATGTTAAAAATCTTAAAACCTGATAATAAGCACAATTACTGTTGTATTGCAACGTTTGTTCTATTGCTATGTAAGGTAAGAACTGAGATTTAAAGAATCTAATAAGGATTAGACAAAGGCTGAGAACAAAACTACAAAGCTATATTTTGTTGTTTTTATTGTATTATTTCAGATGTTTATTTGGATTTTGGTTTTATGGATTTTTAAGAATTTTACAATTTTATGTATTACTATGTAATGTTTTTTCCTTTTTTGGGAAATGACGAAAGCTACTCCCGTAAAATTAAAAATTAAAAATTAAATTATTCTTTGTTGAGGTCTATCTCATTTCCCCATATCTGTTGTGAAATAGAAGGTGTTTAAGTAGTTCTGATTTTGTTTCCCCCATATTACCTTGGTGGTTCCTATACTTAGTGTAGGTCCGGATTTGTCATTGATTGCATCATAATCTAAATCTTCTTCTCTAGCTCTAGCTGAAATGAGCAAATCTGTCAAATCCGAATAATCTGACCCAAATTACTGGTGTTTGCCAGTAATAATGAAAATTCATGTGAGAAAAACTGGGACTGAAAAACAAATGACCAAAATGAATTAAATGAAACAACGGAACAGATAGAATGAACAAATGAAATGAAATGAACAAAATTCATGAATGTGGAAAACGATGAAAACAGGGTATCAAATGCTATTGGACAGCTATTCCTTTGATTACTTGTTTTCATTTAATTCATTTTGGTCTCCTCACCTCACCCTTTTTCATTATTATTGGAGATAATAACTAAAAATAAATGAAAAAAGTGAAAATGAATTAAATAATGGAAATTGTGAAAACTCGGTTGCTTGAATGTCATGACTAATGTCATTTGGGTTGACTAAGGCCTACCTGATATTGAAAAAAAGAACCTGCAAATGTTTATGCTGCTTCGCATTTCACTTCTATCTTCTCTCCTTTGAGACAGTTTTCTTCCACCATTCTCTACATTTTGCCATTTACTCATTCTTTTGGAAACTTCATTCTCTAACCATTTTTTTCCCTCTTTGTTACCCTCAGCTATCTTCAATTATCTCCTTCCTCTGATTTTTCAGTTGATTTCAGGAGGATAATTGCAGTACATTTCAGTCTTCTCTGGATGAACAGCCTTAACTCTGACCATATATTTTTAAAGGTAATATTAGAACATTAATAACTTTCTGAAAAAAATTTAGTAGTATCAGGTCAGAATAAAGGATGTGTATCAAAGCATGGAACAGTCTGTGATCGTGTGTAATTTGGACAATTGTATATTGGAAGTGAAAGGGAATTTTCTCTGGAGTTGAAGAGTCTGTGAGAGTGTTTCTGAGAATTATGATAAGATATCTGAACAAAATTAATTACATACTAATATTGCATTGACTGTTGATTTGTTGACTTTTTGGACTTCTATACATGAACACTTATCTGCCAAGTAAATAAAATTAATTTTGCATGAAAGATTTTTGTGTGTTCTTAGAAACATTCCACTCCAGAGTATTTTTCAGGTCACACTGCCAAGTTAGCACTTCACTCTTCACAGTCGTTATAACTTTGCTTCAAAATAAGTACAGAGTTGTTTGTGTAAATGCCAACCCACAGTGAGACTCCATTCATTCTACATTCTACTCACTCACTCCAATGAAAGTCATATCCCAAAATAACATAATTATTGGGTAGGGAACATCAGGCCCAGGGGGCAAATGTGGCCAGCGGCTAGGTTGCGTGGCTCCTTTCCAGTTCCCAAATCTGGCCCCTGGATCCATTTCCTATCTCCAAGTCACTCAGGTTAAGGGAGCAGAGATGAGGACAAGCATATGAGAAAAGGGGACAGAACTCCCAACTTCTATGCAGCCCTCAGAGCTTGTACTAATTTTCACAGTGGCCCCTTGAAAGGAAAAGTTTCCCCACCTTGATGTATACCACTTATACCAGGAGTGGGGAACCTTTTTTCCTCTGCAGGTTACTGTAAAACCCTATGACCTGAGGAAAGGGCTGGGAGGTCTTGCTGTGTGAGGTTGGGAGAGATGGCCTGATGAAACCTTCTTAGAACAGGGGAAGATAGGAGGGAGAATGTAAGAGCATACCCAGGGAGGAGAGTTGAGGGGGTGTGTTGATGAGAGGAAGAAGTGCTGAGATGTGCACTCAAGGATAAGGAATGGATTCATCAGCCAGATTTCTGAATTTGGAAAGGGGTCATATAGGAACAGGCCTTGGGCCATATTTGCCTCACAAGCCTGAAGTTCCCCACCCTTGGCATATACACTCCACAGAGTGGTAGATCTGCTCATTAGATGTCACCTCAGTTAACTACTTTGCAGAAAAAATATCTGTGTATAAAGAAGGGTCTTTTCACATGGGTGCCCCCCCCGGTGTGCAGTGGGGGGGGCACCCATTATAGCACCGCAGAAGGTGTTGGGGGGATGGTTGGGCACCCGTAGGAATGGCGCCCATGGTGGGTGGGGGTGCGTGCTCGCTCCCGCACTCCATCCATCATCCATGTACGAAGCAACGGGTTCCAATGCTGGTTGCTCAATGCATGGAGATGGGTTGAGGTGGGTGGAGATGGATGTGGCCAGACATCTGGATTTATGCCGGACCCCTCGGTATTTCTGACAGCTTGAGCTGTCTGAGATGGAAGGGGAACCGGACCATAAAGTTCTCCAGAATTCCCCTTTCATCCTGAGTCTCTCATCGACTGGCCGCAGCTGCCCTCTCTGCAGTTCCGCCCACATGAACCCCGGGAGGAAGTACAGAGAGCACAGCTGCGGTCAGCCAGCAGGCTTTTTAGTGCATGCATGGCAGTTGGCAGCATTACTTGGTTGAGGCTGCTTGACTGAGGGAGTCCTGGTGGGGGTGAGGTGGAGCGGCGCGCGGGCAGAAACCTGAGTCAGGTACCTACTGCCAATCAGACTCCCCCCCTAGTTTCCCCTCCACCCAGCAACCCCCTGGCTCTTCCCCTGGGTCCCCCTCTCCCAACCACCCCCTGGCTCTTCCCCCCCACAGCTCCCCCTTTCTCAGCCACCCCTTGGCACTCCCCTGGCTCCCCCTCCTCCCATCCACCCCTGGATCCCTCTTCCTCCCCCCAGACACCCCCCCACATCTGCCTCCTCTCCCAGAAACCCTCCAGCACCCACTGGCTCCCCTCTCTCACAACCACTCCCTGGCTCCCCCCTCCTCCCAGGCATCCCCCCCGCAGCTCCCTCCTGTTCCAGCCACCCCCTGGCACTCCCCTAGCTCTCCCCTCTCCCAGTCACCTCTCTGGCTCCCTCTCCTCCCAGGCACCCC
>QEPC01011741.1:2028738-2042409 GCA_003113815.1 Sphenodon punctatus
CCAGCAGAAATGTCAACCAAATATCCTCATTCTGTGTTGTGACCATCCCAACATCTCTCCCCCACTTGTTAGTGGGAAGTCAGAAGCATCTGTTTAGGAAAGAGCCAATAGAGATTCTCTTATGTCCTCTGTCACAGTGCTGCAGGATGTGATTGTGATGATAATTGGTCAGCCTGGATGTGTAAACTATGTCTCCTGATTGCTGGGATGCTATCCTCAAAGTCAGTTATGTTCCTTCTATGTCCTCCTGAGGGCCACCCCCATGCCTGCCTCAAAGCCACCACCCAATGGTCCTGTAAAGCTGGAAGCATGCAGTTATTGGCCAGTGAATGTGTATGTCAGTCTTTTGGGTTGCTCCACATCCTCCCTCCTACAGCCTCTCTCCCCCTGCCATGCCAGGTGCCTGCCTCTGACTGGCACGGCATGTGCTCCTATTTATCTGAATAATGGTCTTCAATGGGAGAACTTCAATTGCTTATACAATTGGGTTGCTTTATCAAATTGTCCTGTAGTTTGGCAGAGGTGACAGGGAAGGTATGTGATACATTCCCGCCAAATATCTTGTAAACAGAATGGAATATACAAATGTTACAGATGGAAATGCATTTTCAAGTTAATGTCTTATACCATCAGAACACTTCTTCCAATCCTTCTGAGATTTGGCAGGTGTATTACGCTTGTGGAGTGACATAATATTTACAGGTTTCATGCAAATTGGATAGAAGATAAAAAACGTTTTAGCCATGAATGTGTATGGAGCGTTTCTTAAAATCACAACATTCAATTGCTTCTAAAAATGGTTCTTGTTATCTAATCATTTCATAAATAGGTACACATAATGCCCTTCATTGGAGGTACATGCATCCCAAATTTCATCACAATTGAATAAGAAATAAAAACATTATAGTCAGAAATACATTTGTCAGTGTTTTCCCTTCATTTCAAAAACAAAATGTCATTTTTGTTTCTATTTTCATTATTATTTTTTGTCATTTTTGTTATTGCAATAGCAGTAATAAAAATGACAATTTTCATTATCGTTATTGTAATAACAAAAATGACATGCACAATCCTACCAAATATGGCTACAAAATATTAACAGATGGTGCTCACACCATATGCATGTATGTTTCTTCATGTATGCATGTTATGTATGTTTGTTTCCTACTCTTTCTCACTGAGCTAACATCTGGTGATGTACAAGCAGATGTGCTAGTGGGGCCCCAGCCACAAAGGGACAAAGCAGGCCACCATCGCATCAGTTTTACCCTGCGTGTGTCCTTCAAACATTCTTCGTGGGGCTGGGCACACCACATTTTACAGAAAGTCTTAGATTCCCTGGATCCAACACTGATATCACCTTACTGTTGAGCTCTTCCAAATTGTATTATTGGCCACCAAAGCATATTCTCCTTTGATCGGCAATTGTTCTTGCCTTGTTTTCTGCAGCACACATGTCAACATAATCTCTATCATTTTCTTGTTTATTTGTGCAGCAGCCTCACTGGCAATGTCAGCTCTGCTTTTGGAAGAAAGGGTTTGTTATTTAATTTTAAGCTCCTTCAGGTTTTGCGGTAGCAGAGAACAAACTTAGGTAAATCCCAGATTAAAAGACTATATATATATATAGTGCTTTTTACTGAGTTAATATAGCATAAGAGATTAAAGAATATGCACTTGAGTCGCTGGTGGTTATGTCAGCACTGCCCCTTCTTATGGAACAGAAGCTGCACCTTGGAACATCCCAGAGGAGTTTGGAAAGCAGTGGGAAAGACAAATGAGCAGAGTTCACTTCTCTAAGCACTCTGCTCATGCAAGCTCCATTAAAGTGAATGGTGCTTGTACTGGCAGAGGTCTGTGAGGATTGTAGTTTGGGTTTCTGATTTGTGAGATTTTGCATTCTCTGAAGTTTGCTTCTATCTAATATTACATATTGTCTTTTAAAGCATGATTCCCCCCTATGTACTGCAGCATCGCAGGTCTACTGATGTTACCTGATGACAGTTATTCCTCTTTGTTTAGCCCAGCAAAGATAACTGTGACTATATGCTTAATATAATAAGAGAAGCATTAAAATTATGATAAAAAACCCTCTTTAATCTCCAGGATCTTGGTAATGATACCAAACTGTCTTGCTGTGTAGCCCCTTTGTGCTCAAGGCCTGATAGGATGTCGTGATGGGCTTGCTCTTCCATGTCTAAGGGTTTAGCATTTGCAGCATTCAACAACTTTCTTTATCAGAATTTGACTCTGCAAAGCAGATGAGGCGGAAGAAGCAGGGTTGTATTCCGCAGCTTCTGGTGTAGATGAAGTGGCAATTAAGGGACACTTCTCTGACACAAGCACGGCCGAGGCAGGGGCTCCGCTGCTAGGCGTCTTCCATGATTGCAAGATATGGTGGAGCAAAGCTTTCTGTCTTGCAATAAGGGACTTCTTTATTTTCACAGAGAAAAAAAAAGTGCAGTTATTAAACTCAGCATGGAGACAATCTGAAACAGGATCTTCATCAATCAGATTAACTACTTTCCAAGATGAAAGTAGACGAGGCACAGTGTGAGCCTGAGAAGATATTTATCAAAAGCCATATTAATAACCACTTTCAGCCTTCTCCTGACAGTTTCATCTTAGCTTCCATGTTTAACATTTGAGTATCATATGTTTTTGTCAGGATGAGGCTGCTAAGAGCATCAGTTAATTAATTCCTCTGAAGTGTGGTTTGGAAAGGTAATAAAGTAACATTCCCTAAGGCCAGGGCCAGTAATGGTAAGCAACATTCCAGCACTATACAATTTGTTACTTCAGAAAGAAATTAAAAGCACAGAATCATTTCTACCTTTTATAAGCAGAATGGATTCAGCTTTATTTTAATAAAATTGCTAACAGGGAAAAAATAGGAAAATACTTTCAAAACCAATAAAGACTTTTTCTGCATGTGCTTGTTATATTTTAATGGACAGAAGTAAAAGTTCTGTAGGCAAAGAAAAAATAAAATTAAAAAAAAAATAGAGGAAAAGAAATTACTAAAATTTGCCTTTGCATTATTTTTATTATCATCATCACCATTATCATTATCTCCACTGTTTTCTTCCGGAATTGTAATATTTGGAATACAGTCTTGCATATGGTATAGGAAAATGTAACTCTTCACATGCTGTAAAAATATCTCACTGGAATGTGTTTCTGGCCACTTGAAGAAATGCATATTGTTAATTTCGGGCATAGGTTTCCAAACTGTGGATTGTAATCCCAAAGCAAAGCTTCTGCTGAGCTGAAACAGATAGCAAATTTTGCACTCGTGGGCAATACCTACACTTTCAGACAGCCTACTAGTTGCTTGATGGGTACTTGCGTACCAAGATGGGTAACTTGACTACTTTCCACTTTGCCAACCCATTCTGACCGTACCATGTTACTGGTTTAGTGGCATTCAGAATTTCTGTGTTTCATCCTTTTCATCATTGTGAACATACACAGGGGTCATGTAACCATCAATGGAGGAATGGAGGAATGGAAGCTGGTAAATTGGTAAAATGGTGTAAAAAGGAATAAAGGTAAGTTGGTAACAGAAAACTGGTAACTCGGTATGGAAAATGGTAATTCAGTAATGCAGGTAACTCATTGGATACTGTTTAGTGTCTGATCCATTGAAGATGGATTGAGTGCTGCAATTTCAGCCGGTAAACCTGTTTTTGAGGGTACCCATCTCTGCTCTAGACTTGTCCCAAATTCAGATGGAACTGTGATCTGGGTTGATTATAGAGCAGCTCTACAGATAAGGTGGCTGCATCACTCTATTAAAATCATGAACATTCAATTCATTATAAAATCGGGATGATTTCTTCTATCACTGAAATTTGGTAGAGGGGTTGCCTTGCTTTGATGAGGGGTACAATTATACAAATTTCAGGCAAATCGGATAAAACCAAGAAAGTGACAGACAGTTGAATTTTGGATGCAGAATGAAAAATTTCCCCCTATGCATCTTTTATTTATTTATTTATTTATTTATTTATTTTACTGATGGAGACTTAGTTCTGAGAGCAGTATTAAGAAATCTAGCAGTACTCAAAAATTCAAGAGTCGCCTGAATGGGTTTTGTGTTTTTAGTTTTTGAAAATCTGTTCTATAGTTTTGAAATTCTGATGTTTTCAAGTGCCAATTTTGGCAAATGAAGAGAATGAGAAAAGAGACTTCTCTGTCTGTTTCACTAAAGTTCTATTGAATGTGAGGAAATAAGGTTCATGAGTGCTGTTGTTGTATGCACTTGAGTTACTTTATTGCAGGCATTTATAGCACCCTATTGTACAAATGTCAGGAAGTTTATTGCACCCTATTGTTGTATGGATGTCAGGGGAGTATATTGCACCCTATTCTAGGGATGTGCGAACACGGTTCGGAGTTCGGACCGAACTCGAATAGTTCAGTCAAGTGAACCGAACTTTTGAACTGAACTCGAATTCGACCGAACTGTTTGGTCGATTCCAAACCAGTTCGGAAGGCCAAAACCCCCAGTTTTGAATGCACAAAATCGGTTCAGAAGTTCGGAATTCGACCAAACTCAAATAGTTCGGTCGATGGAACCGAACTTTCGAAACAAACTCGATTTTTGAACTGAACTGAATTTCCAAACTCGGTTCTGTTCGCACATCCCTACCCTATTCTTGTATAGATACCAAAAAAAACTCCCCAGCAGCTGTACAGGAAAAGTACAAGGAATGCTGATTGGAAACAACAAAGACAAGAGGAGTACAAGTCGGAAGTAATGGGGCTTTGGGAATGCCATTAACCTTTAAAGGGCAATAGCAATGCAATGCAATACAATGGCAGATGCTTAACTGAAACAAAGGGAGTGAAGGATAGAGCTGTGTGACAGGGGTGTGTGTGTGTCTCCTAGAGCCCCAAAGGGTGGTGGTGAGTCCTTGGGGAACTTAGCCCAACTTTCCCCCTTGTCATGCTCCAGCTGCAACCAGCCCATACCCTCCACTTCTCCACTTGGAGATATTCCCCTAGGTCCTGATCCTGGAGTTAGTCCCTAACTCTAAAGGGTCCTGGCCTCCAGCCACCCCTACAGTCAGCCCTATGCCACAGTAGTGCAAAGGTCCATGTATATATAAACAAGACTGATACCACCTCGTTGGGTTCTATCTGGGTCCCACTGCAGACCCTTTTACTGGGTCTGGCTGTGGTACAGCTCTGTCAGTCCTGGGTGTTCACCTATTTAGATCTTACTCCTATGGCTACCCCCATCAGTCTGGGCTTTTATAAGCCTTGCACATACTCAGTTGCAATAATCCCAGCTGAGCATGCTCAGGAACTTTGTCTCCTGTGACCCAATTCATCTCCACTGAGTGTGCTTATGGACGTAGGCCGTTTTTAGACGAGCGTGGCGGCGCCCGCGCTTGTTTTCAAAAAAGCCGGCAGCCCGTTCCACACGTGACGCTGCCGCCGAATACGCGCATGTGCGGGTGATGCGCTTCCATTTCCGGCCACGTATGACCAGCCTTGATCGCCGACCCGGTCAGTTCGCGCCCGGAAATGGATGCGCGTCAGCCGCGCATGCGCGTATTCGGCGGCAGCGTCACATGTGGAATGGGCTGCCGGCTTTTTTAAGAAACAAGCGTGGGCGCCGCCGCGCTCATCTAAAAACGGCCTAAGACTCCATAGCAGCGTTAGTGCCAACAGAGCATGATCAGGGACTTAGTACCTAGAGCAGTTAGGACTTCCAGAACCAAGCACCATAGGAGCCTGTTACAAGCTGGAATAAAGAGAGTAGATCAGGAACTAAAATTAGTACTCATGAGATTGCCCAAATTTTGGGGCACCTTCTTGGACACCTGATGGGCTATCCAAGAACCAATTGGGTGCCCGATCCCTGAAAATGCAAGGTTTTTAGATCAGGGTTGTTCGGCCCTGATGATTCTATTAGATCTGTTGACTGTCTTTGACACCGTTGACCATGAGATGTTGGTGACATGCCTGAGGGACCGAGCGGGGGTGGGCGGTATGGTTCTTGAATGGTTCCGCTCCTTCCTGGCCAGAAGAACTCAGCAAGTGGTGCTCGGGGTTCATTTTTCATCTTACCGAGACCTCTTGTGTGGAGTCCCACAGGGTTCTGTTCTGTCTCCTCTCCTGTTCAACGTGTATATGCAACCACTTGGCGAGATGGTCAGGAGGTTTGATGTGCGCGGTGTCATCAATATATTGACACCGCACTCCCAAAGCCCATTACTTCCAACTTGTACTCCTCTTGTCTTTGTTGTTTCCAATCAGCAATATGTTGATGACACCCAGCTCTACCTCTCTTTTTCATTGGACCCAGGCCCAGCAGTCTAGGTGCTTACTGGGTGTCTGGCAGCTGTGGGGGATTGGATGAGGGTGAATTGATTAAAGCAATATCCTGACAAGACAGAGGTGATGCTGTTGGGGAAGGCAGCGGGGGTGACTGCCCCCATATTGATGGGGTCTGCCCTCTGCTGATTCCCCAGGTACAGAGTCTGGGGGTGCTCCTTTATTCGCAGCTCCGCTTGGATGCTCAGGTGGAGTCTGTGGCAAGGAGCGCCTTTCGCCAATTACATCTGGTGTGTCAGTTTCAGCTGTATGTTTCGGACTCTGACCTGGCCACTGTCATCCATGCTTTCATCACCTCTAGGCTAGACTAATGTAACACGCTCTACGTGGGGCTCCCCATGGTGATGCTTCGGAGACTGCAGCTGGTGCAGAACTCAGCGGCCCATCTCCTGGTGGGTCTAGGCCACCGGGAACATATTACACAGGTTCTTCAGTATCTGCACTGGCTGCCTATAGTCTTCTGGGCCCTATTCAAGGTGTTGGTGCTTACCTATAAAGCCCTAAATGACCTGGTCCAACCTATTTGTGGGACTGCCTCACCCTCCGGGTCCTGAATCGGTCCCTGCGGTTATCGGGGAGTGCTCTCCTCAGGGTCCCCTGAGTCTGCCGGGGGGAGGGCCCAATGGGGAGGGCCTTCTCGGTGGTTGCTCCAGGGTTGTGGAATTCCCTGCCGGTGGAGGCCTGTTTGGCCCCAGATCTCCCCTTTTTTTGATGCTGTTGTAAGTTGTGACTGTTCCACCTGGCTTTCGATGGGGAGAATGGGTAGGGTGGGGGAATGGGTTAGGGAGGTGGGTGGTTAGGGGTATTTTAATTCCTCCCAGTTTTGATTGTTTTAAGTTCTTTTTATTGTTATTATTGTATGTAAGCCATCCAGAGCTGCCTGTAGCAGGATGGGTGTGGTAGAACATTTAAAAATAAATAAATAAATAAATAAAATTACCCAAAGAAATTGACATGCCCCAGCTGGGAACAAAGGTCACTTCCCCCCCCAGAGCTCCTCTCACCTGAGAGGTGTTGAGGGGCAGGGGGAAAGGGGGAGCACCAGCCATCCTTTGAAAGTGACAGACCCCGCCTGGGACTGCTGCACAGCTAGGCTTTGCAGTGCTCCAGACAGGGCTTGTCACTTTCAAAGGCTGGCCAGGACACACACACACACACACACACACACACACACACCAGCATTTTTATAGGCACTGTGGACATGAAGCCACTTTTGAAAGTGACAAGCACTAGCCAAGAGTGCTATGGAGCCCAGTTCCACAGAGTTCCCAGCCAGGGCCTAGGCCCGGTTCTGGTAAACCTCTGTCAGTCATTCTAAGGGGGGAGCACGCCTGAGAGTGCTGTGGAGCTCAGCTCCATAGAGGTCCCAACCAGGGCCTGTCACCTTTAAAGTTCGGCTGGTGCTCACCCCTCCCCAGCACATCTCAGGCTAGAGGAGCTCTGTGGAGAAAGCAGCCTTGGAAACTTAGAAGCCCCAGGAAGAGGGAAAACATGAGACAGCCACATAGAGGAAATTGAAAGACAGGAAGGGAAGCTGGGTGGAATGACAGGTAGGAGGCCATTTGGAGCATTTTGAACTGGGTTGGGTGGGTTAAATGATGGATGTAAGACCATTGGGAGTGGCTGGAGTGGTAAGGAGCTGGGTGGAATAACTAGTAGGAAGTCTCCAGGAGTGCCTGAAATGATGGGGAGCTGGATGGAATAATGGGTACCAGGACACCAGGAGTGAATGAAATGATGGGAGACTGGATGGGATGGTGGGTAGGAAGTCTCATGGGGTGCCTGGAATGACAGGGGGTTTGGTGAAATAACTGGTACAAGAACACTAGGAGCGGCTGAAATGATGGGGAGCTAGGTGGAATAATAGGTACAAGGACACCTTTAGTGACTGAAATTGAAGGGGCAGGGTGGAATGATGGCTAGGAAATCTCCATGAGTAGTAATAATGACAGGGAACTGGGTAGAATGACATGTAAGAGGACAGAGGGAGCAGCTGGAATGACGGGGGGCTGAGTGAAATGACAGGTACAAGGACAACGGGAGCAGCTGGAAAGATGGGAGGCTGGGTGGAATGATGATATGAGGACACTGGGAGTGGCTGAAATGATGGTGATTGGGGTGGAACAGCAACTATGAAGCCACCAGGAGCAGCTGGAATGACAGGGGACTGGCTGGAATGATAGGTGAGAGGACACTGGGAGCAGCTGATGGGGAGCTAGGTGGAATGATGGGTGCAAGGACCCAGCCCCTCTCACCATCTTGCCATTTCTTCTCCATTGCTTTCTCACTCCCCCGCCCCCCTCCTGGTGAAGGAGCAGAGTCAAGACAGACTGTATGGGGTTAGGTGCATTGAGGAAATTTATATGAGTTGGGCAGAATTCCTTTAGGTATATAACTGACAAAGGTCAGGGTTGCAAGGGAAATGCTCCAATGAGGAGGGATTTGCAAATCTCCCCTCCTTCCCCCACATTTCTATGGATTTAAGGAGACTGCAGTGCTCCCAGACGGAAAAAAAAGTTCCACTGGTGAAAGTGACACAAGACTCTAAAGGGAAACTCACTGGCTGGCTGCTCCAGTTGCCAAGTAAACTCCCCAGTAGGTGAAGCTGACAAGGTTACTTATAGGGCAGGTTGGAGAGTGCCTTGTCATTAAAGAGTGAATGAGTTAGTGCTGGCTTGAGGTGATGCCAGCTGGAGAGATGTAAGCAGTCATGGGAGGTTCACGCCTGAGACACCTCAGCTGGGCCAGCATGTAGCTGGGCTAAGGCAACTAATGGAGAACAGTTGAGCTGGGCATGGCTGGGGGCAACCCAGAGCTCAGCAGACTGACCTGGGTGTCAGTCTGTCCTAGGAGGAGACAGGAGGGAGAACTGTGTCTCCAAATGTTATAAATATTTTAAATAAATAAAAATAAATAAAATAAATAAAAGGCTCAAGGACTGGTGAGACAGTCCAGGGAAGACTCTGTCTGTGAGCTATCTCCAGGAGGAACCGTGCTGGGCCAACAGAGCCTGGAGGAACAGGGTCTTGGACAGATGTCCTGCTGGTGATTAGACACCCCAGGAGGAAGGCTGGAGGAGACAGGGACAGAATAGGGCTCTGTCTCCTGGTAAACCCTGCCTGGAGGTTGGGACCCAGGTAGAAGGTTGGTAGAGTACCAGGACTTCACTAGTCAGAGGGTTTTTCCTGGAGTGGGGCCCTGGAAGCCAGAAGGGGTGTCTGGCCGGCATTGTAACAATGCCTTTAAACGTAATGTTGATCGGGTGAGAAATGGCCCCAGCACACGTTTGAGCATTGCATGTGAGCAGATTACCAATTTGAACATTGTTTTGTCCACATGTTGGGCTCCCAGTAAACCCAGGATGTGAACACGATTGCATTGCTATGTCAATTCATGTGTTCCCCACGAACATGTCGGGAGTGTTACATTTAAATATATTGAGTGTGAGTGGTGTGTTTGTATCAACTTCCAGTTATCAGATCAATAAAGTACTATGTTTTTGGAGGGGACTCAGGTCTGCTCTGACAGACTCTTTCCTGCCCACCTCTATCCTCATGAAGCACAAGCATTATTTCCCTTAAAGGGAACAACATAAATAAAAGTGCCAGTTGAAAAGGAGTTGTAAACTCCATTTTTCATTTGTTTACTATGAAAGCACTCCTGTAATTTCCTCCTGCTGGAATGCTGTTTGCATTTCCCTTGTGTGGGCAACCTCTACAAGGGACATTAGCACCTACTTTGCAAGACAATGCACAGAAGAAAGTGATTTAGTAGCTCCTTAGAAATCCCATATGTAGGAGGCTGCACCTATGTTCTGAGGAAAGTTAGGGAGGAGAACACTCATTGTCTCTGTAATTTTTTTTAAAATTAATTATTATTATTATTATTATTATTATTATTAATTTATAAAGCACAATCAATGTACCTGGCACTGTACAATCGACAGTTAGAGACAGGTCCCTACCCCTAAGGGGCTTACAATCTGAGAGACAATGGAGTGGGATACGAGGGAGAGGTAAACATCAGGAAATACAAGAGTATATTCATGAGGTTGAGAAGTTGCAGGCTCACGTGCTTCACTTAGTTACAGGGAATTAGGTTCTGAGTGAGGGGGAAAGAATGCAGTACCGCTCATGACAGACTAAGGAAGACCTGATGGAAGAGGTGGGTTTTCAGGAGGGATTTGAGGAAGGGAGGGAGGGAGGAAGTTCCAGGCATGAAGGCAGCAAGCGAGAAGGGGCGGATACATTTAGAGGAGCAAGGGCTTCATGAGTGTGGGGGCAGAGAAGGAGCGAAGCTCCCTGGCAGGAGCATGACGGGATACAAGAGTGGAGAGATATGGAGGACTGCATGTCTAATGCAATTGGATGCATGTCTAAACATGGGGCACATTTGAACATGGGGCGTGACCAGTGTCATGTCAATATTCCAACACAGTTTGAGACACACTTTAACGTTATGTTTAAAGATGCCCAATACCTAAACTAGGGGAGCCAGAGGGTGCTGCCTGGTTACCCAGATGATGCATAAAGTGGAGAACAATAAATGACAGAACTGTAGCTTAATTCCCCAGTGTGAGCTTGGATCTCTGGGCTTTTGTGAGAGGAAATCACCGAGACAGTTCACCCTGTTGCATAACTGTTCCCAATTTTGAATCAAACCCTTTGGTGAAAGTGATGAAGCTTGGGGCTGCAAGGGAAACTCTCCAAAAGGTGGGTTTTTCAAAGCAATCTCCCTCCACCACTCACGTCTCCCCACCCACAGTGGAAGTATCAAAGCTGTGGCTGAAAGGGAAACTCATTGGAAGAAGGGATGGAGTCAGGAGAGAGAGTGTATGTGGTTAGGTGCATTGAGGAATTTTACTTTAGTAACACAGAATTTCTTTAGACACGTAAATGAGGAAGCTCAGAGCTGCAAGGGAAACATTCTTGGTGAGAGATCTGCAAAGCAATATCCGTCTCCAGTCCCTCCTCCCCCTACTGATTAACTGGTTTGGTTATCAGTATGACCAGCAGAATTTTTTCTACACCTAAGAGCAAAATTTGGGCTGAAAAGAAAATTTGCTGCCTGGCTGCTTGGCTGCCAGTCAATTTCAGGTTCATACTGTGGCAGCAGCGAAAATGTAGTAGTTTCCCATTTCGAAAAACAGGGGAAATTCTTATATTAAAAAAACCAGGTGGGGTTTAGGTATCTTGGAGATGAGATTGTGGAAATTAAAATCAAACCTGGAAAGCTCTAGTCCTGGGATGGTGATTCTAAGATGTGTGGGGACAAATTCATTGAGGATGAACCTCATGTGGCCATTTGGACCAAGATTTACTGGAAGTGTTTCCTCTTGTTTATTGGGAATTTAGAATGGTCTATAGCTCTGGAGTCAAATTATTTAAAAGTAGTTAGGGGGAGTCTATAGTGCAGGGGCATTGGCCTGCTCTTATAGCTAAAGAAGGGGAAAGACATCTAGTTATCCAAAGGGTAGTAGTTGGCTATGATATAGGCCAGTAGAGGAGGAGGTGGATATTCCACATGCCCCCCTTAAATTTGACCCAAATTGGGTTTTTTGGCTTCGACTACAAATTAAGAAGGGTTAAGAGTGTAAGATGGTTGTAATACCAAAGGGTATGAGAAGATAGACTGCTATCCCCTCAGTGAACCCAAACGGCTACAGTTACGCAGTAGTGGGGGTACCTTGGCTCCTTCCCCGCAGTCAAATTTTAATTTTGGGAGGTGAAAATTTTGCTTCCTTATTTTAACTTGTGTTAGAAGTATGTAATTTTGTATAAATTATTGTAGCACATAGACTATGAGCAGCATTATTTTGAGTAGTATGTTTAGCTTTAAGTAAATAAACAAATTAGATATAGAGTTTATTAAGGAGTGCTACAGTTGTGTTGCTAAGGCCGAACGGATAAACAAGGAAAAATAAATATCATGTAACGACTGAGCCAAAATCCAAGTCAATATATATTGTGATTCATATAGATAATATACATGCCTAAGTATGTAGATATTATCTAGGGCATGGGAAGTGGTTTGAGTTGTAAAATTTTCTTGTATTGGGTATAGTGCTTCATATATTGTAGTGATTCTTATTATTTTGTTTGACTGCTTCATATATCGTATGTGATTTTTACTATTTTGTTTGATTGTTTTTAAGTTTTGATATATGTATTATATTTTATCTATATGTTTGCAATGGCCTGATTTGGCTAAGCAATAAAGTATTTATCTATCTATCTATATAAAAAAAACCTTTGGTTTAAGAGAGGAGTTAAGGTTTTTACCAATTCAGCTATCCTCCCCAAAGCATGGAATTGTAAGTTAAGGTTCCTGCCATAAATTGCATGCCATGTAAGCAGTAAAGACTAGGACTAAAACAAAGTCTTTGGAAAACTTCAGCATTCAGTATATATTATGGTATTCAGTTCAGAAAGTCCAAATTCCAAAGTTCTGAGGACCAAGGAAGTTCAGAGAACTTTGGAAATTGCTACATGCATGGGGGGCTGGTGGACAGTTGAGATTTCCTTCTTCTGGAAATGAAGCTTAGTGCCATATTTGATAGGAAGGGGGTATGGGAGGGGATAATTGAGTGATGGTAAGCCAGATGACAAGTTTCGATTGGCTGGCCAAGCCGGATGGCAAGCTTTTGATTGGCTGGCAGGACAAAATAAAAGTGGTTGCAGCCATTTTGTCCATTCTCTTTGGTGAATTTGGCTGTGTGCTACAATGCTGCTGAATCTGTAAGTAATCAGTTGCGGGGGAGGCGTGCCTGTCCTGTTCTGTCATGGTATGGTTTGACCTGTCTTGTCCAGAGGGCCAATGCTGGGGGATTTGGGGTTACCTTTACCTTTACCTATGCCATGCAGTTGTTTTTTACAAAAATAAAATAATTGGGTGCCACATTGCTTCTAGTTCAGTCTGCTGTTTGGCTGGCACTTGGCACCATGAGACCAGAGGGATCTCTCTGCCTGGCTCCACTTCCCCTTTCCTGGTCTGTTCAAGTTACCAGTGCCACAGTACAAATGTCATGCCAAGAGGGTACCCCTGGGAAGGGCATGGATGTCTGGTTTCTTAATTTTGTGATTGCTGAGACCTGGGCTTGCTGGCTTTTGGTGGGATTTATTTTTCCATGAAGTTACAGACTGTTTTCTAGAGGTGGGACCCCAGGCCCATTACCGGCTACCGGATTTACCGGTTACCGGTTCTCTGAAAACCGGATTCCCGGATTAAATCTGGTATACCGGTACCGGATTTATTTCATTGATTTCAATGGGGCGCTGTGTCCCCATTGAAATCAATGAAATAAATTAATTCCCTCCCCCTCCC
>QEPC01011741.1:2043054-2068013 GCA_003113815.1 Sphenodon punctatus
CCCCCCCAGGGATCGGGTCATACTTACCGGCGGCTGCGGGGACACCGCGGCCGCTGGTGCTGGGTGGTGGGCTTGCCTCTGGGTCTTTTTTTAAACAAAAATCCAGGCTGGGCAGGGTGGGTGGGGGGTGTCCCCCCTTCCACCCGCGCAGCCTGGACTCGGGGAGGGTTTGTTTTTTTAAAACTTTTTTGCTGGGGCTTTAAGTTTTTACATTGCAGCCATTTTTAAATGGCTGCAATGTAAAAAAAATCCGGTACCCCGGAATCCGGTACCTGGACTGGATTACCGGGTCAAATCCGATAATGCCGGTACGCCCGGTACCGGCATTATCGGATACTGGATTTACCGGTTTTCCCGCCCCTACTGTTTTCCCCAGTTGTTATATCATTCTTGAGCTAATGTCCCCTGCTAGCCTGCATTTTTGTGTGCTGCTTGGTTGGCATAATGATTAAAGTGGGTACACTCACTGCTGATGTTGGGTCATGCTGTGGGTACACTACTGTTGTTGTTTTGGATTTCTGCAAGCAGTTGCACTTTTGTGGGGTTGTCTTCTGCAGCAATTGTCCCAGTCTTGCTAGCTTCTTTTTCTAGGTAGCGTTTTTCTGGGTAGTGCTTTGGCTGTGGCTTCAAGAACATTGCAACAACTTTCTGAAGTTTCTGAAGTTTTCCGAGGTCTGGAATTCCTAGTCTGAATTCCGAAACTTCAGAAACAGTGCCGAAGGGCTGCTGAGTATTGAGGCCGATTATTCAGAACTTCGGTATTCGGCCCAAGTACTTGGAAGTACTATTTGGTACATCCCTATTAAAGACACTGCACAATTTCACATATTATGCTCATTTACAACTTAGGCTAGAGCTGAAATAAGAAATCTCTGGAAGTGTTGTTTTCACTTTCATTCATGCAATGAGGGAATCTACTGGCATTTTCAACATTTTCCATGATTTTCCATTATGTTCCACCACTTTGGTAATTTCCAGTAATTTCTGGTATTATCTGTATTTTTCTGTAATTTCCAGTATTATCGGTAATGTCAGAAATTACTGAAAAATGACAGAAAATTATGGTTGTGGATACTGATGGGACAGGAAATTACTAAGTAGAAGATACTGACAAACAGGGCTGGCTTTACCGTAGGGCAGACCAGGGCAGCAGCCCTGGGCCCCACTTCCAGGAGGGCCGCGCTGTGCTGCCTCCTCAGACAGGAGCTGAGCTGCTGCTTTAATTTTTAAAATATTAATCACCACCCACCCAAGCCCCCACCCTCAGAAGTAGCCTGGGTGGGGAGTGGAGGGGGAGGAACTCCCCCCCCCACCCCGCACAACCTGACAGTCTGCTGTGTTGTTGTTGTCAGCATAGGTTGAAATTTGCTGCTGAGCCTGTGAACCTTCACGCGTTTATGCATACTGGGGGAAGCCATTTCCTGAATCTGGCATGCTGGGAAATGTAGTCTTAGAATCACCAGATTCAGGAAATAGCTGCTGGTTCCAGTGTGTGCATGCGTGTGGCATGAAGGCGCACAGCGGAACTTCCAAACAGCGAGCCAGAGGCTGGAGCAGGTTATGGCAGATGGTGGCAGCAGCAGGCATGGGGGCAGGGCCTGGGGCCGGACTAGTCTGACTGACAAAGTGCTTGTGTGAGTAGTGACTAAGTGAATGTGTGTGTGTGTGTGTGTGTGTGTGTGTGTGAGAGAGAGAGTTAGTTTGAGTGTGTGTGTGTTTGAATGGGTGTGTGACTGAGTGAAAGAGAGAGAGGTGAGCATGTGTGTGTGTTTGAATGGGTGTGTGAGTGAAAGAGAAAGGTGTGTGAGAGTTTGAATGAGAATTTGTGTGTGAGAGAGGTGAGAGCATGTGCGTGTATGAGAATTAATGAGTGTGTGTATGAGAGAATTAATGTGTGAGTGAGAGAGATGTGTGTATGAGAAAGAGAAGGGTGTGTGTGTGTGTGCGTGTGTGCGCACGAGAGTGGGTTTCTCCCTCTCTTCCGCCCCCTGTCCCATGGCTGTCCACTCTCGCCCCTGATGGCTACCCCTATCCCCCCTGCGGCTCCTCAAGGGGAAAAGGGACCAACCAACCTGTCAAAGGAGAGGCCCAGCAGAATGTTCCTGGTGTCCCCTCCTGTTTAGCAACCTAACCCTGCCTATCACTGACTGACCTCCAGCCCTCCCAAAAGACCCATGCCCAACAGCATCTGAGGTAAGGGCCACCTGGCCAATACCTTTCCCTCTCCTTCCCTGATCGGAGCTCATTTTTGCTGCTGCGCTCCTCTGTGGGGCTTTAAGAGTAGACTAGGGACATCTGGGGGGGAGGGTTTGCTCTGATTGTGTGTGTGTGCGTGTGCGTGTGCGTTGTTTCTTTTTTGATACATTTGACTGGATTTTCGTGCTTTGGTGCTTGAGATCTCCAAATCCAGTAACTGGAAAGGGGGTCACACTGACAAAATCTTGCTGAGGGCTGTGTTTGGCTGCAATGGACCTGAGGTTCAGTTCCTCACCGTTGCTTTCATTGGGGAGTGTGTGTGTGTGTGTGTGCTGTGGCTGTGTGCGGGTTGTTCTATCTATGTTTTATCATCTGGATCTGTGTTTGAACTCCTGTGTTGGGAGTGTAATCGGGATATGCTCCAGAGAAGGAGGGTTTCAGGCCATGAATAACCTGTCCGTATGCCTGTGTGCATGCCCTCATGTGTTTTAAATAAGAGTCTTTGCCTTTTAACCATATCTGTGTCTTGTGCTTCCTGTCATCTAAACAGGATTTAAATGTTCTTTGGAACACATTGTACTAATAAGTTAAAAATAACGTATATGACAATTCTCTAATTGTCAAAGGGAAGTGGGCGGGGCCATGAGAAAGTGAGTGGGGCTGAGAAGCCCCCACATTTTGTCTTCGCCCTGGGACCCACAATTTCTAAGGCTGGCCCTGCTGACAAAGGACCTAAAGCGATCCCAAAAATTCGCCTGATGGAATGAGAGCACCTGCTCTCACTTCAGCCCTAGCTCCATGTACCCACATTTCATCCCAAATCCTCTTCCACTGCAGGTTGGGGGCAAACCTGAAATTGGGGAGAGCATGGGGGCAGGGCAGCTGTCCCTGCTCCCCTGCTTTCCCTATGTGCTTTAATTTCAGTTGGGGAGAATGGGAAGAATGTGGACTGCAGAGGCTACTGGTAGTTTGCATCCAGATTATAACAATCTAGGCCAGACTGAGGGTGATTTCAGACATTATGGGGCCCATTGGCCCCGTACCGAAATCACCCTATTCATTCCCCACCGGGGTCACCCCGTCACACTGCAACAGATGTGCCGGGGGGATCCCAGCGGGAAATCTGGGAGGGGGCAGGGCCGCGTGGCGCAACGTGCGGCCGCATAGTCCCACCCCCTCCACGCTCCCGTTGCCCACCCTCCGGGGAGACAGGCGGGCGGCGGGGCCAATGCGTCGGCCGCATCGGGCTGGATTTGCCAGAGCCCGGGATCCCGCCGGGGATCCCGGGCCGTGGCGCCCGGCCAGACGTTACTTTTTTTTGGTTCCCACTGGGGATCTCTTTGACCACGCTTCCCAGGACATTCCCCCCGCTAGCCCGGGAAGCGTGGTTCAAATTGACCCCATGCGGGTATTGACCATGGCGAACATCTGGCGGCCGCCAAACAGACGTTCGAGACACATTGACCACAGGTGCATATTCACCGTGGTTCACTGTGATCTCGTAACGTCTGAAAATACCCTGAGTTAAATACTGGGATTAGAAACATTAGGGAGGCATGGCTCACCTTGTTATTTCCTGTCTTGGTGATGTCCATACAGTTTGTAAAATTGAGACTGTGCTGTGGTTGGGTAATATTTGAGCAGTATTCCTCCACAAAGATTGGTTGAGGTGGTAAAGACAGCACTGATATTAACATGTTTATTCTTTAAGAGTCTTGGAGCAAAAGGGCAGGTGCAGATGTCTGAAATGCAGTTCTGAAGAGTCTTCAGAACAAACAAAATATGTTTGAAAATAAAACTATTGTTAGATAAAGGTGTGTCCTTACCAGAGCATTAGCCTAGGAGGCTTCAGGGAGTAAAGGAGAAGTGGTGTCAGAGTGCCTAAAATAGGCTGTGTCTTGAATTATTTTTCAAGAGTGACCACTCACATTTAGTCTTACTGGAAAAGTAGATCTACTGAGCTGGGTGTAGCATGGCACAGCTCCCAGGGTTAAGTCCCCACAGGATCAGACCCAGGGAATTGTGTTCTCCTTTGGGAATTCAACTTGGTCACTCTCCATTGGAGTTGGTTCATTCCAATGGCCTTGATTTACTATAGCATTTTATTTTTATTTATTTATTTAATACATTTATATCCCGCCCCTCCTGCCCTCCTGTGGCTTACAACAATAAAATACAATAAAAACAATTTAAAACACTCAATACAATATAAAAGTATTTAAAACAGGGCTAACAATATATAGATAATAAGTTATAAGTTAGGTGGGGGAGATAAAACCCCTCACCCAAGGCCTGGGCAAACAGCCAGGTTTTACAACATCGCTGGAATGTCAACAGGCTTGGGGCCAGGCGAGCTTCCTCCGGAAGCATTGTCCTTATACACAGTTTTAAACTGTTCTCCACCATATACACATAGACATAGTCCCCTTACAGTGTAAGAGTTACACAACTTCACTAATACTGGGCAAGCAAGTCCTCCAGCTCCCCAACCTTATCTGAGTCCAACTCTGCTAGGTATCTAGTCTTCTGGCTAAGCTACTCAAAACTGGCAGTACTTCCAGGCTCCTACAAACACTGGACAGAAGCTTTCAATAGCAGCCTCCTTGATTATCCCTTCTCAGCAGGGTTTCAGGATCATGTCTAGCAGTATCCCTCAGGAGTTCCTGCAGAGTTGTTTCCTCCTCTACTGTCAGACACAGACTGACTGTTTCTGTAGGATGCCTCTTCTTATATACTTCAGACTGGGCGTGGCTAGCCCTCCAGTCTGCCAGCACTTAAAGGGCCAGTGTCTTGCCCCACTCTCCCTTATGTCTCTGCTTGGTTTCTGCTGTTTCTTCAAGACTGGCCTCACCAAGTCCACACTCAGCTGTCAACTTCACTTGCTTGGAATATCCCAACCAGTCCAGTCTTCAGGCTGGTGCCCATGGTGGTCTTAAAGGGGCAGCAGCCCCATCAGGCTGCTCTCTGCCAAAGTGAGAGTTTGCTAAAATTGCACAATGGTACACTAAAAATATGTGTCATGAAAGAAAATTCCAAAGTAAGGAGCATTCTGAAAACAGAGTAAGGGATGATTTTTGTGAGTACTGAACAAGGGGGAGTATGGAACAAATCAGAGTTGGTGCAAAAGCAGGGGAATCTGACTGGAAGTAGCAGTATTACCATCAGTTCTCCCACACCCGCTATATAGTATAGTACTTCATTCCATAAAATAAATTGGCAAATCCTCTTGCTTGTTGTCCCTGTCAGCCCTGTCCTTTATCACCTGTGCAGTGAGCAGTTGCATTTGAGCTGCTGCCTGAGAAAGGAACTATAAATGAAGAAGAAATGGCCACAGTGGAGGCAGGGATCTAGTCCATTATATTGGGGTAGGGAGGAGCTTGTTGCCCCAGCTTCAGTGTTGTCCACAACCTCCAGAGGAAGAAGATTGTGACTGAAAGGCCAACGCAAAGTGTGGGTGCATGGAGCCTAAGTTGTAAGTGAACACAATGGGTGTTTTTACATAGACACAGGTTGTTCAACCTCAGAGCAAGTCTGGGGGTGCATCCTCACATCTGCCCGCTTGCAGCCATGTGTGGGTCCATTTTAAATCAATCTGGTGACTGCCACAGCCCACAGTCTGCCTGCACAGCACCCTCTCCCCCACACCATAGAGTTTCAGGCAGACTTGCTGCCACTCTAGGCTTCCACCCATAGCTCTACGTTATTACCTGGGGCAAGAAGTAGAGCTGCAGAGGCTGTCCGCTGAGTAGACAGACTGCAGCTCCACCTCCGGCTGGTGCCCCAGATTTGGGTGGCCAGCTCCACTGCCGGTGCTCTGGGATGTTCCGGTCGGAGCACTGGTAGCGGGGACTGGAGCAGAGCAGGCAGTGCCTGCTCCACTTCTGTTCCACCTGCACATCTGGAGACCTACCTTTACATGGACAAGACTCCAGGATGTAAGGTGGAGCAGAGCTGTGGGTGCTGTCTATGTAAACGCACCTATGTGAGATTGTACAATGGCTTTACTGCTTACATGGCAGAAGCCTTAACTTACATTTTTAATGATTTTTGGAGCATGGTTGAATTTGTAAGAGCCTTAACTTCTCTCTTAAGCCAAAGGTTTTTTGATCTAAGAATATTTGAAATACTTTCTATGTTTTTTGTGCTGTCTGCAGTCATGGGTCTCAAAATGGGTTCATACACGCAAAAATTTTGAGAACCACCAATTTAGAGATCTATTCTGACCTCCCACTTGCAGAGGTCACATGTATAACTCCTACTTAGATTATATTAATAAATTTAATACAAAACTTTCATTCTTTCATTCTTTGGGCTTCTCATTGGAAATGAACTATTCTCTTGTATTTTGAGGAATGTACATTCTTAAAAGGATTGCCTAATGACACACAAATGCCAGAAACAAATTTCCATGTATTCTTCCTTCATGTGAATTTGGCATTGGGTGCTTTTAGATGGACTGCAGCTTCGGTTCTGCCCACATCGGCTCACTTCACCCCTCAGCTGACCAGTCCATTTAAAAGTACCCCTCCAGATATGGAGGCGGAACAGGCTGAGCGTGCTCCAGGGCAGCCCTGTTGCTGGCACTCCAGAACATCTGGGGGTGCCAGAGGTGGAGCGGGCTGGCCAAACCTGGAGCAGTGGCCTGAAGTGGAGTTACTGTCCATCTGCTGGGAGGATCTTCACACTTCAGTTCCATGCCTGGCCAGTCATTGCCCCTGAGAGAACCATAGAGTTGTGGGCACCAGCTTAGTGTCAGGCAATTGCCAATAAGGTGTGACTTGCCTTCAACCAATCTGAGGCATAAAAGGCACAGTGCGAGCTAATAGGAATGGACTGACAGCCATGTTTGTATGGATAGGAAGTGGGCAAGTGCCTAGAGAGACTGCCAGCCAGAGGTCTAGAATATACAATTCTTGCTATATACAAGCAATATACAAACAATTCTTGCTTTAGTATGGTGTCCTTAAACAATGCTCTTTGAAAGAAGATAAACATTTTCAAACTAAAACTATTTTTTTTTTTTTTAAATAAGAAAAAATTAGCCTATAGCATCCCAGACAGTTCTCCTCTTGCTTGAGCAATAATACTCCATGTAAGGGACACGGAAATTGATTTGAACCTTTCCCCATCATTAAATACCACTGCTATCAATTTATATTTATTGGTTCAGCTTTGCCATTACCATACAAAATACAAAGCAAACAAAACAACACAATACTTCTTAAAACACTAAGTAATAGTACATTGCCCTTCTCAGGGCTATCAAATAGTAAATGCTTGGCCTCTACCTTATGAAATAGACATGCAAGAAATACTCAGTCTCTAAATATTAAAGCCTCACCCTTCTCAGAATTTGTATGTGACTAGTGCTTGATCTCTGTTTGATAGACGCCTCACCCTTCTCAGGGGTTGCATGCAGTGAGTGCTCGAACCCTGGAAGGGGAATACCTCACCTTCTTGGGAATTGGATACAGTCAATACTTAGTCCTTGAATAGAATTGTCAAATCAAAATTTATTCGTCTGATTCAGCTCTCGTTAGGCACATACGTGCTGACAAACTAAAAATTATCTAGGAGGGACTACCAACCCCCAACTTAGACATAGTAGGACATAACTATAAACAGAACTTATCTTTAAAAATTACATTTACCTTCCAGTTTTAATGCAAAAATTGCCAAGTTACGAACAATTTTTAAATCAGATTGATGACACAACCAAATTAATTTTTCTTTATCCGAAAAATGGCAAGGGAAATCTTTCTCAAGTGGGAGGTATCTAACCCTAAGCACTTGCGTGCGGGAACATCCCAAAATAAAATGAATTAAATCTTCCACCACCCCCTGATCACAGGAGCATAGCCTTTGTTCCCTCAGGATCCTGTCCCTGCCTCCTCTACTAATAGCCATGGATATTTGCTCAGTCTTAAGTCTGCAATAAGCTGTAATTAGTTTCCAATCCAGATCCATTTTTAGATATGGTTCTATACCCACATGGAACTTCCATAGCGAGTAAAAAAATGTCATCCTGGAGGATTGGACCATAGTCATTTCTTCTTGCCAGGAAATATCCTTAAGCCTCTGGTAAACCTGATCTTTCTCCTGTGGTGAATCAATTCTCTTCTCACTATTAGCAATATCACCCAGGCCTATTTTATACAAGGTCTGTCTAGCAATCCTTAGCCAGGGTGAATGCATGCTAGCTGAAATGTCCATATCCTAAATCCAACACAACTTGACATATTGTGAGAGAGATGCAACCAACAACTTGGACCAGCATCCCAAGGTTCTGATAGTCAGAATTTTTACCAGATTGGGAATGCCAGTTTCCAGTGGAAAAAAAGCTACTGGTATAGCCTGGGGAAGACTAAGGAGTTGGTGGAGGAATTAATTTTGTTCTACATTAATGGAATCCTCGGCCGACCACCCCCAACCCTCAGAACCACAGGACAACTGAGCAACCATTTTAGCCTTATAAACATTTATCGTATCCACCAGGGATCTCTGGGCATAAGTGCTATGAAATTTGATAATTTCCATAGACGATTGATAAGCCTTAATTTTGATTTCTCTGTGATGTTTCTTCCAACTCATGCCAGGACTGAGCACAAGGCCCAAGTTACAAAATTATTTTAATATTTGCAAACTGACTCCATCCATAGACCAAGAAAAACAAATAGACCTACCCCAGGTGACAACCTTTGTCTTCTCATAATTCACCTCGAGCTTATTTATGGCACACAAATCTGAGAATTTATCTAAGGCTCGCTGGAGTCCAATAGTGGTCGTAGACAAAATCATTATATCACCAGCAAATGCTAGGACTCCTACTGGAGTACTCAACAGGTGCGGGGGATGGAAATCCAAACTTTGCATAGAGGTTAAGATGTCATTATCATACACGTTAAACAGTGTGGGAGATAATACACATCCATGTTGAACCCCTTTAGTCACTTTGAACTTTTCTGTTACCTTTCCTTTAATGCCATACTGTACTTGAGCCCAATTATTCTGCTGTAAAGCAATGATCAAGTTCAGGACAGGGGGATCCACCCCCTGATCCTGAAGCTTGGCCCATAACCATCTCCTATCAAGAGAATCAAAAGCTGCCCTTAAATTGACAAAGGCTATATGGAGTGAACCCCTATTCACCCTGCAGTACTTGTGAAGCAAGTACTGGAAGGTATACAGTGTCACTCCTGTGCGGCACCGCTGCCCTTGGGGGGGCCCCGCAATCTTCGGGCCCTACCTGAGGTCCGGCTATTTCCTCCTTAGTACTGCCAGCTGCTGCACCGCCGGTCCTCCCACTGCTGGCAGCACCAGAGGCACTCCTCCCACGTGGCTTGCTCACGCGGTCCTGCTGAATGCGCTGGATGTGGGTGCTGGGCTGTCCAACATGGTCTGCATTGCCCCGCCCCCTGTACAATGCTCAGCGTGTCTGCAGGCATGTGTGGGGGGGGCCTCCAGCATAAACACTGGTGCCAAGAAACACTCAGCACTGGTGATTGCAGTGGAGAAACTGGCCTCGAGAGGAAGCTAAGTGTTTGCTTGTATTTGTGTACCTTGTGTGATATGTGCTTGTGTATACTGTTGGAATCAGGATTGCTTGCTGAACCCCTGCCTTATCCCTGAGTGTGTGGTGGTGTGAAAGAGAGGGTGGAAGTCGAGAGAATGGAGGGAGTGATTGTAGCCTCCCCCCCCCGGGCTTCTGCTCCGCTTTCCCCACTGGGTGCAAGTTCCTTTTTAGCCCCCTCTGTTCCTGGGGTTCCCTTCTCCGATTTCCCTCACTCTTCCCACACGTTCCATCCCTTCCCCCTTGTTGGAGTGGGTGATGTCCATGGTGCATTTGGTGTAAGGCCCAAGGCTCCTTACAAGCACGCTACACCCTATGATGATAGGGACCTGGTCTCTTTGAGGCCTACACATCCACTAACTATCCTAACAGGCACTAGGACGAGGAGCATTCCCTTCTGAGGGCCAGGCCAGGGCGTGTGCATAGGAATTGCAGGTGTGCAGAAGCTGGAAGTGCACTTCCCCCATCCCGCTTCCCTTCCTACCTAAACCTCCCCCCTCCCATGACATACAGTGGTCAGTTGTTGATCTCCCCTCTCTGAAAATGGCCTGAGCCTCAGAAAGTGGATTGTGGTTCCCCCATCCATTTATCCAGATGCAACAATAAATGGCTAGCAAATTTTTTTGAGGAGACATTTACGAGACTAAGGGTAATTTCAGACATGCACTGGGCATGTCCAACCATGCACTGGAATCCATTTTGGATCCCGGTCAGGAATCAGTCCAGCCATCCTTTAGACATGCCAGCTGATTCCTACAGGGGATTGGGGAGGGACTGCGCGGTGTGATGTTCGGTTGCACAGCCCTGCCCCCCAATGCTCCCCTGGCCATCCACCCTGGGCAGGCGCAATCTGGCCACTGCGCCCGATCCCAATCAGGGTCCAGGCCATGGTACAGGATCAGCAGAGGTAACAGACATAACTTTCTGCTGATTCCAGACCGTGGTCCAGCTAACCATGGCTCTGGACCTCCAGGCAGCTGGAGGTCCAGAACCGTGGTCAATGTGTTTCCCTCCGGGTGTTCACCATGGTGAATATCTGGCAGAACACACTACACACGTTATGGTACTGCAGTCACCACAAGGGGTTCACTGTGGTTGATCGTGGTATCATAACGTCCAAAATTACCCTAATTGGCATATATTTATTTATTTGTTTTATTTATTTAAAATTTATATCCCGCCCCTCCTGCCCACAGTGCAGTGAAAAACATTCATTAAAACATTAAAACAATATACAATTTAAAAACAATTTACAATTACAATTTTAAAATACCCCAATATGTGGGGAAAGCCCCCATCCCCACCCCACCCCACCCCTACCCCTCGCCAAAAGCCTGATGGAACAGCCAGGTCTTACAGATACGCCGAAACTGCAGGAGAGTGGGAGCCAGCCGAGCCTCCTCCGGGAGCGAATTCCACAGCACAGGGGCGACCACCGAAAAAGATCTAACATCGGTGGCCACCCGCCTCGCCCGGGGAACCTCCAAAAAGGCTCCCACGGACGATCTCAAGGGTCGCACGGGTACATGGGGAGTGAGGCGATCCCGCAGATAGGCAGGGCCTAGGCCGTGAAGGGCTTTAAAGGTTAAAACCAGCACCTTGAACCTGGCCCGGTGCTTTATAGGCAGCCAGTGCAGAGCCCGGAGCACTGGTGTCATGTGCTCCCTGCGACCCGCCCCCGTCAGGAGACGGGCCGCGGCATTCTGCACCAGCTGCAACCTCCGGACCAGCTTCTCGGGCAGCCCCACGTAGAGCGCGTTGCAGTAATCCAGCCTCGAGGTGATGAAGGCATGGATGACAGTGGCGAGGTCGGAGTCTGAGAGATACGGCCGAAGCCGCCGGACAAGATGTAACTGCCGAAACGCACTCCCCGCCACGGCCACAACCTGAGATTCCAAGCTGAGCCGCGAATCAAGGAGCACACCCAGACTCCGCACTTGAGACACCATGGGGGGGGGAACCCCCCCAACAAGAGGAGATTCAACCACCCCCAGGCTCCCCAAGCCCTCGCCCACCAACATCACCTCCGTCTTGTCAGGATTCAGTTGCAGATGGCTCAACCTCATCCAAGCCCCCACAGCTGACAGGCACTGGGAAAATAAGGAGACTGCATGGCCTGGGTCGGTGGAAAAGGAGAGGTAGAGCTGAGTGTCATCAGCATACTGATGACACTGCATGCCCTGAAACCCCCTCACGATCTCCCCTAACGGCTGCATATAGATGTTAAACAAGAGGGGGGACAGAATGGCACCCTGCGGGACTCCACATGTGAGGTCCCGGGGGGAAGACGTACACTCCCCCAAGACCACCCGGTGAGTTCTCCCGGCCAGGAATGAACGAAACCAGTCCAAGACCGTTCCGCCAATTCCAGCACGGTCCCGCAGGCGAGTCACCAACACCTCATGATCGACTGTGTCGAATGCAGCCGAAAGGTCTAGCAGGACCAGTAAGGTCTGACGACCCTGGTCCAACGCCAGACGGAGATCGTCAACCAAGGCCACCAATGCCGTCTCCGTACCATACCCAGGCCGAAACCCAGACTGGGAGGGATCAAGGAAACCGATGTGGTCCAGATGCTCCTGGAGCTGTCGTGCCACAGCCCGTTCAATAATCTTCCCTAAAAAGGGAAGATTAGAGACCGGCCGATAACTGGCAGGAGCATCAGCGTCAAGAGATGGTTTCTTGAGCAGGGGTCTAACCACAGCCTCTTTTAGGCAGTCAGGCACCCTGCCCTCCCGAAGGGAGGCACCAACCACCCCAGCCAACAACGGCCGTAACGTCTCCTGGCTGGCTTTCACCAGCCAGGACGGGCATGGATCTTGCTCACAAGTAGTGGCACGAACAGATCCCAACAAGGAATCCACATCGGCAGGCGACACCATCTGAAACCGATCCCACAAAACAGGACAGGACGGGGCATCCATAGCCCCAAGATGATCCTCTGCAATAACTGTGGTGCCGAAATCGTGGCGGATGCGAGCGATCTTATCTACAAAGTACTCGATAAACCGGTCACAGCGGTCACTGGATTGCTCCAGGTCCAGGCGGAGGCAGGCAGGACTGACCAAGCCTTTCACCACCCGGAAAAGCTCCGCTGGACGTGACTTTGCAGATGCAATAAGAGCAGCAAAGAACTGCTTCTTTGCTGCCTGCACCGCCACAGCATAAGCCTTTAAACTGCTCTTATGCTGCGATCGATCATACTGGTCGCGAGTCCGGCGCCACCGTCGCTCTAACCGCCTGCTCTCCCGCTTCAAACACCGCAGACCCTCAGTAAACCAAGGAGACCTGCGGGAGACTCGAGAGGGCAGCGGACGCCTGGGAGCCACCCTGTCTATGGTCTCGGCCAACAAGGTGTTCCAGAAGGCTACGAGATCATCGACAGAGCGGGTGTCAAGGTCCAGGGGAAACTCCCCCAGAGCATTCCGGAACCGATCCGGTTCCATAAGTCTCCGGGGGCGGACCGATCTAATAGGTCCTGCACCCTGCCGGGGGCTATCATGCGCCAGGATGCACGTCTTAAGGAGGTAATGGTCAGACCATGACAAAGGCTCTACCCCCTTAACTCCTACTAACTGACCCCCCGCCTCAAGGCCGGTGCAGAAAACCAAATCCAGTGTATGTCCCTCCTCATGTGTGGGGCCACAGATGATTTGGGACAGGCCCATGGTTGTCATGGAGGCCATGAACTCATGCCTCGTCCCTCCAAATTGGTGTCAGTGTGGATATTAAAGTCCCCCAGGACCACCAATCTAGGGGTCCAGAGGATCACAACTGACACCAGATCAGCAAGAGCATGTAGGGATACCGCCAGGTGGTTGCGTGCACGGTACACCAGCAGCACCCCTAATCTGTCCCCGACCAAATCCAACACAAGATGGAGACACTCAACACCTGGTGGAGCCTGTACCGGATATCTCCTAAAAGACAATGCATCCTTGATAACAATGACTACCCCCCCTTCCCTCCAGCCGAGGCTGATGCTGAACAGAGAACCCAGCTGGAACAAGATCGGCCTAGATAGGGCCCGATTCATTGTCCAGCCAGGTCTCTGTAATACACACGAGGTCGGTGTCCCACTCCGGGATTAATTCCCGGATGGTAGATGACTTATTGACAACCGACCTCGCATTCAGCAGCACCAGACCAAGGCCTGGGGTCTCCTGGGCCTCAACCCACAACCTACCTGCATGGGGGGGTCAAGAGGGGAATGGACACAAGGCACCGCTCCCTCCTCACTGATGGAACACACCTCCCCATGGGACCATATCTCCCTCAACCCGTAACAACCCTGATAGCTGCAGAACCCCTCCCCTTCTCAGAGAACCCCATTAGACACCCACCCTCCATAGGCTGTCCCGACAGGCCGGCGAGAAGGACCCACCCCCCTATGTGAGAATGACAGGTCCTTACAACCCTTTTTATAAATGGGTATTACAATGTGTCCTTTCCAAGATTCTGGTATAATTCCCGATTGGATAATAGAATAGATTGTAAGGTCTCGGGCAGGGACCGTGTCTATCTTATTTTTTGTAAAGCGCCAAGTACATCGCTGGTGCTATATTCATGCTCATCATCATCATCATCATCATCATCATCATCCCAACAGTGGGATCCAGCAATCCAAATTCAAGGCATATACCTCCGCTGGGATACCATCGGGCCCTGGGGCCTTATTATTCCTTTGCTGGGTTATCAACCTCTCCATTACATCCTCTGTCAAATAATAAGGTAACAACTGTTCCTGGCTGAACAGCTTACTATAAACTGGGATCAGATGTTCCACCCCCATAAACATCTAGAAAAATATTGAACTCAGTCCTGGGGGGCAACAATACACTCCAACTGGCCTTGATATGATCCAGAGCCTTTAGCAACCAATCTCCAAAAAGCCCTGTTATCCTGATTTTGAACTGCCGTTTTCAACATACCCATTGTTGGTCATAATACTCCCTTTTTTCCCTTTTTAAAAGGGACTTATATTGGGTACGGAGTGTATGGAACTCAGCCAGAGAGTTACCAACTATCCCCAACTACTTATTCAGCTGATATTTAGCCTTCCTACACTCTGAGTCCAACCAGCCTGTTTGGTTTCTTTCTTAAACCGCCCCCCCCTGCCCCATTATAATTTCCTTGACTAAACATGGCTTAAGACTATCAGTAATTGACTGCATAGTGAGGAGGGTCTCATAAGGGTCCTCTGTGGACAATACTTGATTTCTCAATTTAAGGAGATCTGGTTCATTTAACCTAAGGGACACAAAATCCTCTAACTCTCCATCCCAGTTGAGTCTTTTGTTACAAACATAAGGATCTTTCTTGCTGCAAACGTGTTGCACCACCTGAGTTTTCCCTTCCCTGCATGATGCATGAAATAGGTCGGCCACTAAAGAAA
Organism: Sphenodon punctatus; assembly: GCA_003113815.1. Taxonomy (NCBI): domain Eukaryota; kingdom Metazoa; phylum Chordata; class Lepidosauria; order Sphenodontia; family Sphenodontidae; genus Sphenodon; species Sphenodon punctatus. The sequence continues at coordinate 2,058,216 of QEPC01011741.1, forward strand.
GCACCAGCGGGGAATGATCACTTTAAACTCGGTGCAAGATTTCAAAATTTGAGACAATACACCAACTTGATGGGCCAATCAGAATGTAATTGATGGTAGTACTTTGATTGCCCACTCTAAAAGTTATATCACCACTAGTAGAGCTTGAAAATGATCCATTAATCAAACAAAAGTACAATTTAAACAATGCCATATCGGCCCTATTTGACCCTGGGTCCTTACGTTTTGGAATAGAAACTCCACATATTTCATGCATAGTGAGAAGATCTTCATAATTCCACACCATCCCCCTGCCCCAGTCTTGCATTCATGTCCCCCCCAATCAATATCTTATCATCTGGATAATCCAGTTTTAACTTTTCATAAAAGGAAGAAAACTGAAACCACTTATTTTGGATCTCGAGCTTTAAGGCCATTGGCGGGATGTATACATTAATTAAGATCCACGACAAATCCTTATCAGCAAATACTCTGATAGTCAAGCATATATCATTATCAGGGTAAAGATGAACAACTGAACCTAACCATGAGTTTTTAACCATTGTTAGCAACCCCAGAGAAGGACGTCCCTTGCCATCTGGGCTTTTAGCTGGTAAATTATAACATTTATATCCATTCATAAAAATTTAAGTCAAGGACCAAGTCTCCTGCACCAACACAACATCATGCCTACATACAAATTGTACCCAATCCTCATCCACCAATTTATTGGCAAATCCTCTTATATTCCAGACCAGAATTAACACTATTGATAGATCTACCTGATGGTGGGCCTGAAGTCAATCAGTCTTTACTGACTGGGGTCCCTTCACTCGGCTTTTGGATCTTTCCTCTTTCCCAGATTTAGACTCCACTAACTGCATGGGCAATTCACTAAGTTCATTAAGTTCATCCGCAGGTTCCAATGCAATTGCCACATTGGACCATACAGGTAGGGGGTTCCCCTTATGATCTATCTTATCATTCTCTAAGTTGTCCCACCTGCATTCCACCCTTTTTTGAAGGGACCCATCACGCTACCCCCAGATAGGAGCATCTGACCGATCCACTTGGATGAAAACATTGGGGCCTTCTATCTGTGGTATTATAATCTGTGTTACAGGGCCCAATGGTGGCCGAGAAGTTCTAGATTTAATCTCGATTAAATTTTTGTGAAGGATGGTCAGTCTATCAATTTTTCCCTGTTCCCTCACAGGGAGATGCTCATATGCCGCATGCTGTGTCTGCTGCTGTGGGGCTACGGGGCTGTTGTAATTGGAGGAGCCCTCTGCCACTCTGCTCTTCCCTCCCCCTCCCCAGGTAATAACATCAAGGGCGAGGCCTTTTTGGAACTGTGTGCTGTGTCTGCTGCTGTGGGAATAGGGGACTGTCGTAATTGGAGGAACCCTCTGCCACTCTGCTCTTCCCTCCCCCTCCCCAGGTAATAACATCAAGGGTGGGGCCCTTTGGGAACTGCATGCTGTATCTGCTGCTGTGGGTATAGGGGGCTGTCGTAACTGGAGGAACCCTCTGCCACTCTGCTCTTCCCTCCTCCTCCCCAGGTAATAACAGGGCTATTTGGGAGCCAGCCCTTGGGGCGAAACCCATAGGGTGTTGGCCTGGCTGGGCCATTTGCTGGACCGTGGTGCCCGGGGCCCCCCTCCTTTGCTCTACAGACAGCAAAATTGTCATCTTCTGGCTTAACTTTGCTGTTGCCACTGTTGCCCCGACGTCATTGCCGCTGGTGTTGCTGTCGGACCAGCTGCTCGATGTGTTGCCACCGTTGCCATCATTTGGAGTCATGCTGCCTGGCCTCCAAAGGTGCCAGCTCACCCCTTCCCCACTTGGAGGAGGGGGGTGGGTCTAGGGTGCACAGCTGGGACTTTCAGCACTGTAGGCGTGTACTGCAGGCAGTGCGTGGCCCTTACCGGGACTGTGGGATTAGGGGCCAGAGGCTTGTATTGTGTTCTTTAGTTCAGTAGTTTTAAGGGGTGGGGGGGGATGAGGCGGGTGTGGTATGAGGGTGGAGGTATGGGGAGTGGGTTGGGGAGGATAGGGCCATCCCCCTTGGTGAGAGGAGGGGAGGTGGACCTTGGGGAGGTGTGGGGCCCTCCCAATGAGAGGGGGGCACTGCCTGTATAATATGGGAAGGGGACCCCCTGTGAGAGAGGGAGTCATGGGGGGGATGTTGCTTCCCAGTGAGACGGGGGGGGCAGCACTCCAGGGATTGGGAGAAGGGATTCCTTATGAGAGGAGGAACCCGAGGGGGACAAGGAGAAGGGGGAAGGGATTTTTTTGGGGAAGGGGGTATTCTGTGGGAGAGATGGCCCCAAGTAGGGGTTGGAGGGGAGAATGGGGAAGGGGGGTCAAGCGATGACCCCCGGTGAGATGGGGGGGGCATTGCCTGAATGACAGGGAAAAAGAACTCCCTGTGAGGGAGGGGGATCTAGGGAGTGGGGCTGGGGGTTTGGGGTGGAAATGCGGAGGGACATTTCAGGAGTGGGGAGGGAGAGAGATCTCTGGGGGCTTTGGGGGAGCAGCCAGTGAAGGGGGGATCAGAATGGTGTGGACAGGAAGGGGGGAATGACTATTGGGTTGGTTCTGGGATGGTGACAGTAGGGTCAATGTGGGTGTGTAGTTCGGGCCCCTAGGGGACCTAGGTCCCTCGTGGAGGTCAAGAGAGTCCCCCCTCCACTGGGGGTGAAGGAGGATCAGGGTCTAAGGTCCACCAGTGAGGGACTGATGCTGCTAAATGCAAGGTCCATGGTAAACAAGACCCTAGTAATCCGGGACGTGGTCCTGGACAGGGCCGCGGACCTTGTATGCATTACGGAAACCTGGCTGGATGAGGAGGCAGGGTCCATTTTGGCTGACCTTGTTCCAGCTGGGTATGCCGTGCAGCACCAACCCCGCACTGGGGGTCGGGGAGGTGGTGTAGCTATTATTTTTAGAGACATGGCCTGTTAGGAGGTATCCAGTCCAGGAGATTCCAGGGATTGAGGCTCTCCATGTGGTGTTTGTTTTGGCTGAGGGCAATCACGGGGTGCTGCTGGTGTACCAAGCCCCTTCTTGCCAAGCAACGTTCTTTGCCGCTCTAGCGGAGCTGGTCTTGGTGGTAGCGTTGAACTCCTCCAGGACTTTGGGACTGAGGGACTTCAGTACTCATACGAATGCCAGCCTTGTAGGAGCGGAGAGTTCATGGCCGCCATGGCAACCATGGACTTGTCCCAAGTTGTCAACTGCCCAACCTATGTGGGGGGACATGCCCTCGACCTGGTATTCTGTTTTGGCCTTGAGGCGGGTGATCCAGTAGTGGGGGATATGAGGGTCACGCCCTTGTCATGGATGGATCATTACCTTCTACAGACTAGCCTCTTAGCACGCCACCTCAAGAAGGGGAATGGACCAGTTAGGTTGGTCTGCCCCCGGAGGTTGATGGAACCTCAATGGTTCCAGGAGCCCCTGGGGGATTTAACCTTAGACCTTGACAACCACTCTGTTCATGGAACATCTTGCTCGGGGAGGCCATTGACAGGGTGGCTCTGAAACGTCTGTCTCATTACCACAGGACCCCTTGGTTTACTGAGGGACTGCGGTGTATGAAACAGGCAGGTAGGCGGCTAGAGCGATGCTGGCATCAGACTCGTGCTGAATCCGATCGACTTCTCCATAGGGCCCATTTGCGGTCCTATCTTGAGACTGTGAGGACGGCAAAGAAAGAGCTCTTTGCCACCCTTCATAGCATCTGCAAAGTTGTGTCCAGCGGAGATGTTCTGGGTGGTGTGCGGACTGGTTAGTTCGGCCTCCCTCCGCCTGGACAGGGACTTGTCCCATGCCCGCTGTGAGGAGTTTGCCATCTCCTTTGCAGACAAGATTGCTCGGATCCAGAGCAATTTTGACACCAGATTAGGAGCAGTAGAGGTGGAGCATGAGGTGATGGAGGCCTCGTCTGGTCCATCTTCTTGGGTTGAGTTTCAGGAAGTGACGCCAGCTGATGCCATGGATGTCCTTGGGTCTGTTAGAGCCACCAGTTATGAACTAGATCCATGCCAGTCCTGGTTGGTGAAAGCCTCCAGGGAGACTTTGAGGGATGGTGTTGGCGAGGGTAATCAACACATCCCTTCGGCAAGGGAGTTTGCCCCCTGGTCTCAAGGAGGCCGTGGTACACCCCCTGCTGAAGAAGCCATCTTTGGATGTGGATGCACTCACCAGCTACCAACCTCTGTCTAACCTTCCCTTTTTAAGGGAGGTTATTGAATGGGCGGTGGCACTGCAGCTCCAGGCTCATCTTGACAGCATCGGTTTCCTTGACCCATTTCAATCAGGGTTCTGCCCCGACTATGGTACAGAGATGGTGCTGGTGGACTTGGTGGACGATCTCCACTGGGAGATGGATGCAGGACATTCAACACTTCTGATTCTGCTAGATCTCTTGGTCGCTCAGTGGACCAGGGGCTGCTGTTGAGATGATTGCAAGCCCTGGGGGGTCTGGACAGGACTGTCTTAGGGTGGTTCCGATCACTCCTCTTGAGGAGAAGTCAGCAAGTTGTCTGGGGGGTGAATCTTCCAGCCCCCAGGCCCTGGATTGTGGCATTTTGGAAGGTTCTAGTCTGTCTCCATTACTGTTTAATGTGTATATGCAGCCCTTGGGGGAGATCGTGAGAAGGTTTGGTGTGCGTTGCCACCAATATGCCTATGACACCCAGCTATACCTCTCCTTTTCATCCAACCCAGGTCCTGCCATCTCAGTGCTGTCCCAATGTTTGGAGGCCGTGGCAGATTGGTTACGGCAGAGCAAACTGAAACTTAATCCTGATAAGACTGAGGTGATGGCAGTGGGTAGGGTGAGGGAGGTGTTGGCTCCCCTCATAGAGGGGGGTTTGCCCTCCCTTAACCCAGCAGGGTCGGAGTCTGGGCTGTTCCTGTGTGATGGCCAAGATCACAGTCTCTGCCGCTAGACTGTATAGAGGTAGGATAATATTTGTACCTAGGACCAGGACCCCCACCCACAGCTGGAGGTGAGCGGATGGCACTCCCACCCCTCTACAATCCTTCTTCCACCAGCTGTTGAGGACAGGACCCGCACTCTCTGCCCAGCAAAGGAATATTTGACAGCAGTCTGTCTCTACAGCCATTCTGGTCACGGAACGGCCAAAGAACTGCCAGGGTCCTTTGGCATAGGCCTTCGGCGCCCTCAGGCTCTGGAGGCTCGTAAAATACCTGGAAGGGGAAGAAACACAGGTGTGGGCACTGGTGAAGCTGTCAGTCAGCCTGCCCAATCACAGTCAACAGATCCCCGCACAGAGCAGTTAAGTCCTACCACTGCTAAGTATTTATGCTTGGAAAAGTTAAATTTTTGATTTAATTAAAAATAAGCCTAAATCACAACATTAGCATCTGAATTTGGATACAAATTGGAATTCTTACATCATGGTTGGTTCTGGGGATATGGTGTAGCTGATCACAGAGATAGGATCTAGCTGCAAGAGCCTGCCTTTGATTCTACAACTAACCTTTCCAAAAAATTCTGCGTGATTGGGATCTAGACCCTTTTCTAACTAAAACAATTGTATACGGATATTGAAAGCTCAAAGGGTTTAACTTTTGAATTATTTATACCTCTCCCCGTTGAAAGGTTTCACTTAAGAGTAAGTGAATTAGGGAACATTTCCGTGTAATTTGAGGGCAGAAAAACAGGCAAGAGGAACTTGAAAGGGAACGTGAAAAGACTATTTAACAGCCAATCAGAATCGCCAGCTGAGGTCCCTTCATTTGCATTCAGAGGTTATAAAGCATCCAGTATGCAGGAGGATTACAGAACTGAAAGGTCTTAGACACAGACAGAGTGAGAGTATAAGAGCTGTCAAGAAAACTGGAAAACCAAAGACACTAGGAATTGGAACAAAAGTAGGTTGTGTTACATTCTGATTTGGCTGCAGGGAATTAAGAGCTGATCCATTCTCTAAAACTCGGAGATTAGAGTTGGGCCTATATGTGTGGCAGGATGAAGATCTGCCATTGCCGTTTTCAGTTCATGAGATATTGTTATTTCTGAACAAAACATGGTGTTTTTCAAAATAAAGGGATTGTAAAGATTTAATCTGCAGGTTTGTATCTGCTACAGATTATTATTTTTACTGTTATTACAGTTCAGCTTTAAGATTGGCAGCATTTCTTATGTGAAGGACTCTGATAAAAAGATATTCATAACCTATTTTTTTAAGAAACTAATTTAAAAATAATTTTTGAATGAGCACCAGGTAAATAATATGTTTTCTTGAAAATATAAAGCAAACAATTCTTTTTGGAACATTGCTACAAGGTTTTGGTTTTTTCCCCTGATCCCTTGTTCATGTGTCAAAGGATCTTTATGGCAGACCTGAATGAAACATAGGGCCTTTTCAGACAAGACACTCTCCACCCGCTCCCCACCCACCCCCACCCACTCTACATGTTGCAGGGCAGCAGTGTTGCCCTATGGGTAAGTGTATGTGTGGGTGGGTGATGGGTGGGGAGTGTCTTTGTCTGAAAACACTCATAGTATTGCTAACCTCACCTATAAGAATACCCTTATTTTTCCAAACCTTTATTTGTTGGAATCAGGACTGGAGCATAGAGATCCGAATGAGCTGGGTTCCCCCTTATTCTCAGGGACTGGAAAGAAGAAAACTTTACGCTATGGACCAGCATTAAGTCTGCCTCAGAAACCTTGACAGTGCTAATTTCTGTTTGTTTGGTTCAAGTAAATTTATGCAAATTAAAGGAACAGATCTGTTTGGCTAATAAAAAAGATAGGGGCAGGTGGTAGTTGTAGGACACAAAGTAGAGAGGCTGGCTACAGAAGCATGGGTGTGCAAATAGATGGTCAGTCTAATAGCCCAGGAGCAGAGGGGCTCCCAGTGTCAGCCCCCGCTGACAGGGGCATCCTTGGGGGAGATCGCAAGCCCCTGGCAGGCCCCGGAAAGCCGCCCCTCACATCCTCGCTTGAGCAGCGCCACCACCGGCACAGGAAACGGACATGGTGGCACAGGAAATGGAGCCGCCGCGGCTGGTCACCCCGGCAACCGACCCCAACACAGACATGGGACAGCCTTCCACCTCTCGTCAGGTGAGGCCATCACCGGAACCTCTGCGGCGTTCCGCAAGGCTCCAGGCACGTCAAGGGGTGGGGCCTGGGCTATAAACACCGGCGCTGGGAATCACACAGCTTTAGTAATCAGAGCCTGAGAAGCTGGCCCCAAGAGCTATGTGACTTGCTTCTATATTGATTTGCTTGTTGTCTTGCCCTTGCCCTTGTCTTGTTGTCCTCTTTACCCTTACCTTGCCCTTGCTGTCTGTACCCCTACTCTTGCCTGTGGCCTTGGCTTTGGCCTTGACCTTACCCCTGTCTCACCCTTGTCTTGCCCTTGCCCTTCCCCTTTCCTTGCTAGAGCATGAGTGTGAGTGAAGGAATACTTGTACCACTGTGTGTCCGTTCCCTACGGTTGTGTGGGTGAGTGTGGTGGTTGGGAAGCGTGCGAGCCCCTTCCCCTGTTCCTGGGCGTTGCCCCACCCCCCCCCCCGGAGAGTGAGAGCCCTCTTGGTCCTTTCCTCTGGGCCTGACCCTCTATCCCTGTGATCCTCCACGACTACCTCACTTGCCCCCCTGCTCCCCCTTGGCAGTGAAAGCGTGTGGTGTGCAGCCATTCTCTCACGAAAGAGCTCTGCACCCTATGATGATAGGGGCCTGGTCTCTTTGAGAATTACAAGGCCCACAACAATATCCTGATGGGCATTACCTCCCAGGGGGCCTCCTGCAGAGTGTGGGCTTGGTGATCTTGTGTGAGTGCATGGGATCCTACCTACCCTTCCTACTCCCCCTCCCAGTGACACCCAGGGCAAAGAGTCAGGGCATTTTTAAGATGTGTCCTCGTTTCTCCCAGAATTCTGCATCTGGGAGAAACAAACACATGTGCATGGGATGTGTGTGTGTTTAGACAGTCACCCCCTCTACCAGAAGTTGGTTGGGTGCCATTGAAAATAGCAGGTACCAGGAAGCTTGCGCATGGTTGGAGACTTAACTTGTAAAACCTCGATATCAGGGTTTGACAAGTCCGGGTCTCCAAACATGCACGAGTTCCTTGGCACCTGCTGTTTCCAGTGGCACCCATCTAACACCCTTCCCCCTGGGTGAGTTGGTTTTTCCTGGACTCAAACATCCAGGAGAAAAAAAGGCTTGTCTAAAAATACCCTCAGTCTCCTGCCTCCAACTGCCTTACAAGGACTCGAGATGCTGGCTCTGGATCTTCAACATGTTTAGCTTCTGCCTCTTGTGATCATGCTGCTCCAGCTCCCTGCAGATCCCACTGCTGCATGCCAGAAAATATAATAATAATAATAATAATAATAATAATAATAAATAAATGAATTGCTGGGGGCCAAGTCTGCAACAGAAGTCATACCCCTTGTAAGATGCTGAGGCCCACTACAAAGTAGTGTTGGAAAACGAATCCTTTACTGCCTAGGACCACAGTGTACATTGCACAGCCTCCATCTTGGAGATCACAAGTTCTCTGTTCGTGCCTGAAGCATGCTCAGTACTTCCCTGGGGCTTATAACAATAATTAACTATTTTCACACTGGCCATCAGGTGGCAACAAACATAATCAGAATATTTACAACATTACACCCCCCCACCCCAGAAGCCAGGTCCCCCACCCCAGGGCTTGTTGGAGCAGGGAACTGAACCCAAGGCCATTTTCAAACGAGGTGCTTAGAAGCGCCTGCTGAGACCCACGTTCAAAGGAAAGCCATGCGGGGAGTGTTTACATGCTTCCCGCGCTTCCAGAAGTGACATGCTCTCCGTTGTTGGCAGTGGCGGCGGCTGGAGATGCAAATCTTTGAAGAGGCACATTCTGAAAGCCTCACTTTGCAGGATTTCAGAATGCGTCTCTTCAGAGATTTGCATCTTCAGCTGCTGCTGCTGCTGAGAACGGGCAGTACGTCACTTTCGGCAGCGCGGGCGGCTTTCCTTTGAATGTGGGGCTCAGCAGGTGCTTCTGAGTGCCTCGTTTGAAAGCAGCCCTAGACTCAAATTAATAACACAACCACTGGACCTAACCTACTTCTGTACAGCTGAATATAATATAAAGCAAGAGCTCTTGTGATTTAATTTAGGGGGTACAGGGATTGAGGCAGGAAACTCATTAATGAATTTAATGTCAACGTCAACTCAAACTCAAGATGGCTAAAACTGAACTCCTTATATTCCCCCCTCATCCTTCCTCTCCCTCTTCCCTGTCGATCCTCATCAACAGGGTCACCATTCTTCCCATCCCCCAAGCCCGTAGCTTAGGCTTCATCTTTGACTCTTCCCTTTTTTTTAAACCCTACATCAAGTCTGTTACCAAATCCTGTCACTTCTCCTTTCACAACATTGCTAAGATTTGCCCTTTTCTCTCTGTCTCCTCTGCCAAAACCCTTGTTCATGCCCTGGTCATTTCTCGCCTCGATTACTGTAACCTCCTTCTCACTGGCCTCCCCCACTCTCACCTTTGTCCCCTTATCTCCGTCCAAAACTCTGCTTCCAGGGTCATCCTGTCGCTTCGACTACGTGCAGCCCCTCCTCTCCTCTCTTCACTGGCTCCCACTTCCTGATGGAATCCTGCACAAGCTCCTAGTCTTCAACTATAAAGCTCTTCACAACCTTGCTCCCCCCTACCTCTCTGAGCTAATTTCCCTCCGTACTCCAGTCCATGAACTCTGCTCCTCCTCTGTCCCCTATCTTGCCCTCCCACACCTCCCCTGCTACTCTAACCGTCTTCATTTCTTCTCCCTAGC
>QEPC01011741.1:2068485-2103475 GCA_003113815.1 Sphenodon punctatus
GGCAGGTGGAGGCGGTGGCTAAAGCCACCTTTCACCAGCTGTATCTGGTACGGGGGCTTCGACCTTACCTCTTCAGGCCCGATCTGGCCACTCTCGTCCACGCCTTCATCACCTCGAGGAAAGACTACTGTAATGCACTCTACATGGGGCTTCCCTTGTTTCTGGATCGGAGGCTGCAGCTGGTGCAGAATGTGGCGGCCCATCTCCTGACGGGGACGAGGTGGCTTGAGCACATAACACTGGTGCTCCACGCTCTGCACTGGCTGCCTATAGTGTACCGAGCCAGATTCAAGGTGTTAGTATTGATTTACAAAGCCCTGTACGGTCTGGGCCCCTCATATTTCGGGGACTGCCTCACCCTCCGTGCCTCAGAGTGATCCCTTCGGTCCACCGGGGGCGCCTTTCTGGAGGTCCCCTGTGTAAGATGGGGGGCCACAATGGAGAGGGCATTCTTGGTGGCTGGGCCACAGGTATGGAACTCCCTCCCGGAGGAGGCTCGCCTGGCCCCGGGCCTGTTGGCCTTTCAACGTGTCTGTAAGACCTGGCTGTTTGCCCAGGCCTTCGGAGGGGAGGGTGGGGGGTTGGGTTAATTTTTGTGGGGGATGTTTTTATAATCTGTTTAAATTATGATATTGTAGATGTTTTATGTTTTAAAATGGTTTTGTTCTATGTTGGGAGCCGCCCCGAGATGCCGTAGCCATGGGGGGTGGCATATAAATATAATGAAATAATAAATAATAAATAAATAATAAATATAATGAAAAAATAAAATAAATAAAATAAATAAATAGATATAAATACTTAATAATATTAATAATTAATAATTAATAATTAATTAATAAAAGCCAAATAAACTATCCATGTTTTTTTCTGACTTTTGTTTCCTCCCCCAAAAGTGGTTAACATTGGCCTTTTCCTGGTCTTCCACATTTCAATTTCCACTCTTACTGGGAATATTTCCCAGGACTCATCCCCATCCCCTTCTTTGAATGTAATTGCCAAGGCTATGCCTTGACAAGATACCACCCCCCCACCCCCAATCCAAATTAAGCCCTGTCTGAGAGCTATCTACAAACCCGAGAATTACTTGCATAACCATAAGCCTGGATATGATGCCTGAAACCCCCAAGCCAGCATGTGCATTCCATTAGCCTGTCTGCAGCATTTCCTACAGCAGAAATTCCCAAGTGGTGGATCATGCCCCCAGAGGGGTCATACCATCTGTGCAAGGATGTAGTTATAATTAAGATAGGTGGCACAGCTATGTCCCACAAACCAGGGAGTCTTCTGCTCCCTTGGTGCAGCTGCATCTCATACCACTGGGTGGGGAGGATGCAGAGGGGCCCCATCCCATCTTCTTCACCTGGACCCATTCCAGTGGGTTCCAATTTGCCTTTGCCTATGCCCCTGCATCTGCATGTGAGGTCACGATCCTGACTGACATTTGATGTAATTTGCATGTCTTTGTTGCTGTATGAATTCATGAGTTTATATTAACATCTCAGAACGAGGTCATGTAGACAAATGTTTAGGGTCTAGTAGGTTGAAATTGCAGGAAGGTAGATTTTGGTTAAATATTAAGAAAAGCTTCCAGCTGTAAGAACAACAGGGCAATGGAACAAATCACCTAGGGAAATAGTGGAATCTTGTCCATGGGAGGTATATGAGAGAATGTTGGCGAAACATCTGTTGGGAATGGTTTATAATCTAATAAAGCCTGCCTCTGTGTAAGAGGTTGAAGTAGATGACCCTTGAAGTACTTTCCAGTCCTATTATTTTTTACCCTTTTCAACGTTTCACTGTATTTAACTTAACTTTGGATATGTTTTGTGCAGTTCCCTACTGATGCATGTTACAGATGAAGACCTGGGCTTGTAGCAACATGATTGTGGGCAGTTTGGTACAGGGAGGAAGATTTCTTCTATCCTACCTGTAATTGGATCTTTTGAAGCATTAATCCAATCAGGCTAACTGGGAAATGTACCAATATCGAAAAACAGTTTTTGATATCGGTATCGATAGCGCTATTTTCGGATGTTCTGCCGAGTTTGGCCGAACCGAACAACCAAACCCAAACTCGGGTTTCGAACCGAACGTCCGAACATCCAAACCGCGTTCTGTTCGCACATCCCTACTGACTGCACTTGTATTATTATGAATTATTATATAGTGCCAGCAGTGTACCTGGAACTGTACAATCAATAGTTATAGAGAGGTCCTTACCCCAAGGGACTTATAATCTAAGAAAGACATGGAAGGAAGAGACAAGGGAGAGGTGAACATCATGAGAGGCAAGGATACATTCCTGTTTTTGAGAAGTTGCAGGTGTATGTGCTTAACTTATTACAGGGAACTAACTTAGTAACTTAGGGTATTTTCAGACGTTACGAGATCACAGTGAACCACGGTGAATACCCACCTGTGGTCACTGTGTCTCAAACGTCTGTTTGGTGGCCGCCAGATGTTTGTCACGGTCAATACCCGCATGGGGTCAATTTGAACCACACTTCCCGGGCTAGCGGGGGGAATGTCCCGGGAAGCGTGGTCAAAGAGATCCTCGGTGGGGACCAAAAAAAAGTAATGTCTGGCCGGGCGCCACGGCCCAGGATCCCCGGCGGGATCCCGGGCCATGGCAAATTCGGCCCGACGTGGTGGCCGCATTGGCCCCGCCGCCCACCCGTCTCCCCAGAGGGCGGGCAGCAGGGAGCGTGGAGGGGGTGGGGCCATGCGGCCACACGTTGCGCCGCACAGCCCCGCCCCCTCCCAGATTCCCCGCCGGGATCCCCCCGGCACATCTGATATGGCGTGACGGGGTGATCCCGGCGGGGAATGAATTGGGTGATTTCGGTACGGGGCCAATGGGCCCTGTAACGTCTGAAATCATCCTTAGTTACAGGGGAGAGATTCTGAGTGAGCGTAGAAGAGGATGCAATTTCACTCATGAGAAGTCAGGGAAAGCCTGATGCAAGAGGTAGGTTTTCAGGAGCGATTTGAAACTTGGGAGGGAGGGAGCAGAACAAATGTATTCAGGGAGGGAGTTCCAGGCATGGGGGGCAGCAAGGGAGAAGGGACAAAGATGTTTAGAGGAGCAGGGGAGTCATGTGCAGGTGAGGGTGGGGACAGAGGAGGAGCAAAGGCTCAGAAGTATGGTGGGAGATATGGGAGAGCAGAGGGATATGGGAGAGCAAGGCTATAAAGAGGTTGTGCTGAATGTGTTCACACAGAGGAACCAGTGTATGGTGGAGAGGAGGATCTGAACATGGTCAAAATGACAAGAAAGATGGATGCCTTTGGCAACAGAGCATTTAACGGAGATATAGGGTGTGGGTGGTGGTGAGATCAAAGCAGGGGAGGTCAGTAAGGAGGACATTACAGTAGTCAAGGTGAGAGATGACTAGAGCCTCATTTTCAAATTTCAAAGGTTAATTTGGGAGAAGCCCCTGCTTCCCTCTGCACTCCCTTCTTTTGGTTCCATTCCTTGATTGAGGAGTTGCTGAGTGCAAGTAATTCCTTAGTTACTCGGTACTTGGCAAAACCAAGTCATGGGCCACGATACTCAGTTAAAACCAAGTAAACCTTAGTGCCGAATTTCAGCCCTACTGACTCATCAGTATATTTTTCTGGCAGTGGTTTTCAGCACTTCTTTCTTATTTTGGATTTACTGGTCTTATTGAGTACTGATTTACTGGTCTTATTTACCTTATACAGGTAAAATCCCTACAAAGGTCAGTGGGAGTTTGGTCAAGGCAGAGTTTATGATCAAGCCCCGTGTAATTTTTACACTGCCTCTGAAAGATGCTCAGGCCTGGACTCAGATGGACCTCCAGGAGCAGGGAATTCCACAACGTTGGAGCAGCAACTTGGTAATGCCACATTCAGCCCCACCTCCCAGCACATTTAACTGGCTCTCTGCACTGCAATGGTAATCTGCATTGGCTACCTATAGCTTTCCAGGCACAATTTCACCCTTCCCCCAAAGAAATCACCCGCTGATGCAGAGGATGCCCTTGGGGCAGCTAGGGCCAGCTGTTGTGAATTAGATTCACACCCATCCTGGCTGATAAGACCAGCTGGGAGACATTGGGGCATTTGCTGACTGAGGTGGTCAATGCCTTCCCTTACGGAGGGCAGAGGGATGGGCTGCCTCAAGGAGGCAGTGGTGCAGCCTCTGTTCAAGAAACCATCTTTGGACATTGACTCCCTGGCCAGCTATCGGCCCATGTCTAACCTACCCTTTTTAGGAAAGGTTATTGAATGGGTGATGGCTCAGCAGCTTCAAGGGCATCTGGACCGTGCCAGTTTTCTGGATCCCTCACAGTCTGGCTTTCATCAGGGTTTTGGCACTGAGACTGTGCTTGTGGCCTTGGTCGATGATTCTCCAAGAGTTGGGTTGATTGACCCATTCAAGAACAGTCCCGCCCACCTCAGTTTGGTCCCACAAGTGGGTCACCAACATTTCATGGTCAATGATATCAAATGCAGCTGAGAGATCGATCAGGGTTGATCGACCCTGTTGATCCTGTTCAATCTCTCAGCTGCATTTGATATCATTGACCATGAGATGTTGGTGACCCACTTGTGGGACCAAACTGAGGTGGGCGGGACTGTTCTTGAATGGTTGAACTCAATGTGTGGTGCTGGGTGATTGTTTATCTTCTCCCCGGGACCTCACTTGTGGAGTCCTGCAAGGCTCCATTCTGTCCCCTCTCCTGTTCAACATCTGCATGCAGCCTTTGGGCGAGGTCATCAGAGGGTTTGGTGTGAAGTGTCATCAGTGTGCTGATGACATCCACCTTTTCCTCTCCTTTTCAACTGACTCAGGCCCGGCAGTCTTGATGCTTACCCCGTGTTTGACAACTGTGGGAGACTTATGAGGCAGAGCTGTCTGAAGCTGAATCTTGACAAGATGGAGATGATGTTGGTGGGAGGGGCGGTTGGAATGACGGCACCCATCATTGATGGAGTCTACCCTCCGTTGGTCCCCCAGGTTTGCAGTCTTGAGGTGCTTCACCTGGCTGTGGTGAAGGGAGCATTTCACCAGTTACATCTGTTTGGACTAAGCCTTCAAGGCAACCGGGGCCGCCACTGCCCCATGCAGCACAGGGCCCAGCCCCCCTGTTGCTCCTCCACTGTGGGGCCAGCTGCCCCCCTCCCTGTCTCCACAACCCAAGATATGGCTGACTCTCAGACCCTGCCACCACCGGATCCAGAGGAGGGGACATCTCCCGCTGCCGCGCAGAGCGTGGGGGCAAAGCCAACACCTCTGCGCTGCTCTCTGTGGCTGCAGGCATGCTGGGAGGGGCGTGGCTTGCTCTTTAAACATTGGCCCTGCTGGACACACAGCGTCGGTGATCTGTTCCTAGACTGGCCCCTACATGTGCAAGCTAAGTACTATAGAGTGCTCTTTATGGTGTCTGAATCGTTGTGTGTTAACCCTTGTGTGTTGTCCTGAGCCTGAGTTGGAGAGTGTCTCAATGGAGATCATGAGTACGAGTGTGTGTTCCCTTCCCCCGTCGTCCTATCCTCTGGAAGCCTGCGTCCCCCCCTATTGAGTGTGAGTGAATGAAAGAAGAGTAGTCCAACCCCCCCCAGGACCTCTCTTCCACTCCCAATCATGTGTAGGATCACTCCTTTCCCCCTCCCTGGGGCCCTTTCCCCTTTGCCCCTTCACTGTGGTCACCTCTGTCCCACCCCCCTGGTGTGCGTGAGGTGTGGGTGGGTGGCAGGGAGTGAGGCAGCATACTCCGGCACAGATTGCTCTGTGCCCTATGATGATAGAGGCCTAATCCGTCTGGGATTTAAGGGCTACCACTCTAACCTGACGGGCATCCTTTCCACCCTAAGTGTTCCCGGAGCAGTGTGCGGAGTAGCCAACCCTCTAAGGGGGAGCGTGTGGGGCTGTGTTTGTGTGACCTCTGTTCCCTACTACCCCCATGGGGTTTTTACCCCTACCTCCATGACAATCTGATGTGATGGCTTCAGCTGTATGTCTCAGATACCGATCTAGCCACCATCATCTATGTTTTCATCAGCTCTGGACTATTGCAATGCATTCCACATGGGGCTACCCTTGGTGACAATTTGGAGACTGTAGCTGGTTCAGAATGCGGCAGCCCATCTCCTTACAGGCACGGGTCATCATGAACATATTACCCAGTGTTGTACTCTCTGCAGTGGCTGCCTATAGTCTTCCAGGCCCGATTCAAGGTGTTGTGTTTGACCTTTAAAGCCCTAAATGGCCTGGGCCCTGTTTACCTGTAGAGGCCTTACGCTCCGGGTCCTGGATTGACCCCTGCAGTTGGCTAGGGGCGCCTTCCTTGAAGTCCCCAGGGCATCCCAGGTGGAGATGATGAGGGGGAGCGTTCTCAGTGGCTGTACCGCGGCTGTAGAACTCCCTCCTGACAGAGGTCTTCCTGGCCCCAGACCTTGACAATGTAAGACCTGGCTGTTCTGCCAGGATTTTGGTGAGGGAAACGGGTGCAGGGTTGGGAGAAGGAAGGTTTCCTTTTTTTAAGCTCTTCTTGGGTTATGTTTTCTCATGGTTTTATAATATTATGTGTTATATTTATTATATGTTTAGATGTTTTAACATATTGTGGGCTGCCCTGAGCATGATGGCTGGCTGGTCAGTGTGGTGAGGATATGAGTACACAGACCGCAGGTACTGAATGGAGGGTTGTACTGAATGGAGGGTATCAGCAGGAGTTAGGTGAGGGGAGCGAGGAGTTGGGGAGGGTAGAGAGATAGAGATGGGTCTTGAGGAGGAATTTGAACATACGAATGGAGGGGCAAGGCAGATGTAGGCAGGGAGGGAGTCCAGGCATTGGAATTTTGACCTTTAAAGCCCTAAATGGCCTGGGCCCCATGTATCTGAAAGACACCCATTTCTACCATGCTCCATCTTGACCCCTGCGGTCAGCCAGGGGTGCCCTCCTGTGGATTCTCCCTGTTACTCTTGTGTGTTCAGTAGGGGCACACAAGAGGGCATTCCTGGTTGCTACTTCAATGTTGTGGAACTCTCCCCCTGGAGTAAGGGCCTGAGCATCTTTTGGAGGTGGTGTAAAACCTTTCTTTTTGTTAAAGCATTTGGTGGGAGGGGATGGGGATAGGAATTAGGTGGGAAGCTGTTGGAGTGGGTTAGGGTTTTTTTGGGGGGTGGGGAATTGAATTTTAAATGTTTTTCAATTGTAATTTACATGTTTTGTAAGCTGACCTAAGCCTTTGGGGAAGGGCGGGGTATAAATGTCAATAAATAAATAAAATTAAATCATTTACAATACACTTCCTTCATAGCTGTTCACTTTACATAGTTTTTTAATTGTCTGTACAAAACGAATAATCATATGGAAAGTTATCAACTTTATATAAACAACAGAGAACAGTAGCATTGTGTAATAGGGCTGTGGTAGGCCGGCTCGTGTCCCAGTTATGGGCTCCCTTAAGGGCAAGGGGGCAGGGTTTTCCTAAGCAGTGGCCCTCCCAACTGTGTTTCACATGTGTGAATACAATGCTTGACATATACAGTATATGATCAATATAATAATAGTATTCATATAGAATGCTGGTATTTATGGATGTGGTATAGATAAAACATAGCACCGTCCCCCCAAGTAACATAGTGCAGTGTATCATCAAATGTGTATCATATAATAACATCATTTTGCTTAGTACTCGGAACAGCAATTTAACAAGGGATTCTGTGGCTTTGAACTAAAATTAGCATTTCTCCCAGCTTTTCTTCCAAGGAAAAAGCAGAATAGAAAAGGACAGAGGTAAAAGTATGCATTCCCTCTTTATTTCACCTCCTTTTGTTTTACCAGTCTATAAAGTCAGTTTCAGGGTTTGTGTCTAATTTAAAAATAATTTGGTGTGTTGGCTAAATAGCTTGATTCCATCACTAATAGTGGGGTTGTTTTTTGTTTTGTTTTATTTTTCTAAATTGATTATCTTCTATCTGATCTGATGTTACAAAGACGGGAGGTCTTGGCAGATTGCCTAGGTTATACAGTATTGTATATCAGAGAAGGGTCGAATAATGGGATAAAGAAAGAGGTTGAAAGTCTTTGAAGTTTAGGTTTGTTCTCATTCTTGTTTGTATGTTTGTTTCCAGCAATAACAAGGCAGACAGTAATTCCATCAGACTCAGTATTGACTCTTACCAAATAAAGAAAAGGACACCACTGGCTGCAATTTCTACAGCACCATAATCATAGAGAATTTGGGATCTTTCTTATAGTATTAAACCAAGGAACCTTATTTGTTTGTCTTGCTACACATAACTAATCACTCTGATGAATGCTAAAAAATCCACTTTGTTATGCAACCTATTTATGAAGAAATATGCAACTACTATGCAGGAAATCCCTTCCCTCTCTACGTTTGGCTATGATTGCAGAATCAAACCATATTGTAAATCGAATCTGATAGGCATACATTTTTGTATGTTGAAAGCTCTTGATATAAAGAACTGCTGAACTCCTCATCTCTAGCATTTAATTTAAAAATATTTTTCCCCTCCTGTTTTTCAATGTGTTTCTGTTGCAGTTGGGAAATAATAGGGAAGCCCTTTCTTTGTCATGTTAAACATCTGATTAGTTACATGGCTTTGAAATACAAAATTATAGTATGGTATCTGTTTTGTATTACAAAGGAAATGATTTCAAATCCTGTTCAGCTGTATTAATAGGAAATGTACAGTGTAGTGTTATTACAAAGACCCATTTTGCCAGGATGGTCACAAGGAATCAACCTTTCATGATACTAAAGTGAAATAGGCAGTTAAATAGGAGTACTTGACATGTGAGTGCATTTTGCTTCACAGGTTAAACCAGTAAACATCTTCTGAAATGCTATCATGCTGCCTTATGCTTTGGAGTGTAGGAGAGTGGGATAGAGCAAGGATTTCAATCTCCACAGCCCCCTTCATTTCAGTTACCACTCTAGGAAGTCAGGGGAAGCACAGAGCTCTGCACCTCACCAGACATTTTCCTGGAAGCAAGAGGCCGGGAAAAATCATACAATGGGAAACAAGTGATGTCAAGAATCATGTAGTCCAACCCCTGCTCCAAGGGAGGATGCCCTATGCTTACAACATCACACACAGATGCTTGTCCAGCTGGCTCTTGAAAACATACAAAGAAGGAGATTCCACAACCATGGCAATGTCTTTTTAAAGCGAGAGAGAGGGAGGGGAGGAAGGGGCGGGTGTGTGTGTGTGAAATAAATCATAGACCAATCATCCTGATTTGAATATGAGGGAAGATATTAGAATTGTTTATAAAACAGACACTTTGTAAGCATCTACTTACAAAGTGAATGGAGCCCGTGCAAACCTGGAAACCCTGAACCTCCAAAGCTGTGAGGCAGCCACCGAAAATGCCTCTCTGCGTGCATGAGTTGTCTGGACCTGCTGCAATGATGATATTTTTGCAAGAGGGTATGAACATGATCAAAGTGGCAGGCAAGATGTATGGCAGAGGAGTATTGATTAGAAAAGAGAGGGATAAGATGAGAGTGGAGAAGGCCAATAAAAAGGAGGTTGCTATAGCCAAGGTGACAGATGCCTAGAGCATAAGTTCTCATTGGAGGATGAGCCCAGCAGAGGGGACACGAGTAGGGGACACAAGAAGGACCCCAGCTGCCAAACACCTAGCTCCACACTCTCACTGAGCTAGGGGGGATCGCCAAAATCATGGGATAGCAAGGAGGAGAAAGCATAACAGAATAATGGGGAGGGAGGCAGGAGGCAATAGGAGGGTGGGAAGGAAGGGGGAGAGTGTAGGGGTATGCAGTTCATTTTCTTTCTTTAATTGATAATCACGAATGAAGCCCCATTTCTTTTAGTAATTAAAATACAAAAACAGATGAATAAGCAAACCATTATTGTTTGCTTTCATCCATTTTTGTTTTTAAAATAAAATTATTATTTTTAAAAAAAAACCTGTGCATGTGCAAATAGCTGCAAATAGACCATTCTGTGCATCCACAGCTCTTTCCCAAAATGGCACTGGCGGCATAGTAACCATTTTGGAAAAGGGCTGCATATGCATAGAATATTGCGGCAGCCGTTTGCACCTGCATAGTGATTTTTAAAATAAAAATATTTAAAATAAGTTTAAGAAACAAAACCAAACAAAAATGGTAGTCTTTTACGAAAACACCCTCACCCCCCAAATGAAGGGGGTTTTCTAAATGAAAATGAAAACTAAAAGAAAAATGGTAGGGATGCCTTCTGCACATCCCTACACTCTCCCCCTTCCCACCCGCCTATTGCTTCCTGCCTCCCTCCCCCTTATTCTTTGACACTTTCTCCCCCTTTGCTATCCCATTATTTTTGAGATTCCCCCTAGCTCAGTCCATCTGTGGTGTGGGGAGGGGATTCAGTTTAGCAATGTAATGCAGAGAGAAGAAACATGTCTTAGCACCAATCTGAATCTCCGGTGTAAGGAGAGGGAGGGGTCAGAGATGAATCCCAGGCATTGTGCCTGGGGGACAGGCTGAATTGTGATGCCATCAATGGAAATAGAGGGCGGAAGAGGGAGAGGAATGTTTACTTATTTACTTTTTTAAATTTTATTTTAAAAATTTACTACCGTACAATCATAACAATCATAACAGGATAAAAAACATAAGCATACAATCATAACAGGATAAAAATAACAATAAGGCTAAAACCAACCCATGATAAGGAGGATTAAGATATCCCTCCCTGCCCACCACCTTAACCCACTCCTGCCACCTATTCACCCATTTCCCCATCTCCCCCACCAAATGCCTGGCAGAACAGCCAAGTCTTACAATTTCTTCAAAAGGAGGGGAGATGATGATGATGATAATTATTATTATTATTATTTTTATTATTTTTGTTATTTATTTATTATAAACATTTATATAGCACCAGTCATGTGCCTGGCACTGTACAGAACATAGAACTGGGGCCAATCGGGCCTCCACCGAAAGGGAGTTCCACAGCTATGGTGCGGCCACCGAGAATGCCCTCCCCATTGTGGCCCCCTGGAAGACTTGGGGTACCTTGATAAGGGCATCCCCGGATGACCACAGGGGCTGATCCAGAATCTGGGGTGGGGGTGGGGGTGAGACGATCCTGTAGACAGGTAGGAGCTAGGCCGTTTAGGGCTTTATAGGTAAGCACCAACACCTTGAATCGGGCCCGGAAAACTACAGGCAGCCAGTGCAGAGAATGAAGAACCGGCATAACATGCTCCCAGCAGCCCAGTCCCACCAGGAGATGGGTCGCCACATTCTGCACCAGCTGCAGTTTCTGACTCGTCACCATGGGTAGCCCCACGTAGAGCATGTTACAATAGTCCAGTCTAGAGGTGATGAAAGCATGGATGACAGTAGCCAGGCCAGAGTGCGAAACATACGGTTGAAGCCATCGCACCAGATGTAATTGGCAAAAAGCACTCCTTGCCACAGCCTATCCAGGCAGAGTTGTGAATCGAGGAGCACCCCCAGACTCTGCACCTAAAAGACTAGTGGAGGACAAATACCATCAATAATGAACATAAGAAATGCCATAGTGGGTCAGAACAATGGTCCATCTAGCCCAGCAGCCTGTCTCCGACAGTGACCAATCACAGTGGCTTGGGAGAAGCACCCAACAGGTCACAATAGGAGATCCATTCCCTGTTGTTTTCCCCCAGTTTCCATCATGTTCCCTGATCCTGTCTGGCTAATAGCTGCTAATGGATCTATCTTCCAGAAACTTGTCTCCAAACCTCTTTTAAACGCAGCTATAGTACTGGACCTTACCACAGCCTCTGGGAGTAGATTCCACAACCCAATTATATGCTGAGTGAAAAAATATTTTCTTTTATTTGTTTTAAACTTGCCACCCATGAGTTTCATGGAGTGTCCCCTAGTTCTAGTACTAGCTGAGAGGGTAAATAACTGCTCCTTGTTTATTAGTTCCACACCACTCATGATTTTATAGACCTCTATCATATCTCTTCTCAGTCATCTCTTCTCCAAGCTGAAGAGCCCCAACCTACCAAGCCTCTCCTCATACGTGGGCCCTTCCATGCCCTTGCTCATTTTTGTTGCCCTTCTTTGTACCTTTTCTAGTTCAGCTATGTCTTTTTTGAGATGGGGTGACCAGAACTGCACACAATATTCAAGAGGCGGTCGCACCATTGATTTGTAAGGAGGCATTATAACATTCTATTCTCTGCCCCCTTCCAAATAATTCCTAACATTCTGTTTGCTTTTTTGACTGCTTCTGTGTACTGTGCTGTGGATTTCATTGTATTGTCCACAACACCCCCAGATCGTTTTCTTGAGTGGTAACTCCTAGCTTAGTACCTAGCATTGTGTACACATAGTTTGAATTATTTTTCCCTATGTGCATCACTTTGCACTTGTCCACATTAAATCTCATTTGCCATTTAGATGCCCAGGCACCCACTGTCATAAGATCTTGTTCCAGTTCCTCACAATCTGCTCGTGTAACTTGCTGTTGTCTGCAAATTTGATCACCTCACTCTTAACACCCTTTTCCAAATCATTAATGAATACATTAAACAGCACTGGTCTCAATACAGATCCCTGAGGAACACCACTTTTTACATCTCTCCATTGTGAAAACTGACCATTTAGTCCAACCCTTTGTTTTCTATCTTCTAACCAGTTTCTGATCCATAGTAAGACACTACCTCCTATTCCATGAATATTTAACTTTCTCAAGAGTCTTTCATGAGGGATCTTATCAAATGCTTTCTGGAAATCCAGGTACACTATATCTACTGGGTCTCCCTTGTCCACATACTTATTTACACTCTCAAAGAATTTCAACAGATTAGTGAGGCATGACTTACCTTTACTAAATCTGTGTTGACTCTTCCCCATTAAGCTCTGTTTGTCAACATGCCTTGTAATTCTTTCCTTCATTATGGTTTCCACCATTTCCCCCAGGACATGGGGGCTGTCATCTCCACTGCCTTACCCACTGCCTTACCTCCTTCTTGTCAGGATTCAACCTCAGTTGATTTGCCCTCATGCAGTCCCCACAGTCATCAAACACTGAGTAAGCACCAAGACTGCCAGGCCTGGGTCTTATAAAAAAGAGAGGTAAAGCTGGGTGTCACCAGCATACTGATGACACCGCATGTCAAACCCCCTGACCTCCTCGCTGAGTGGCTGCATATACACGTTGAACAGGAGAGGGCATGAGACAGAACCCTGCAGAACTCCATATGAGAGGTCTCAGTTGGATGAAAAATAATCCCCAAGCACCACTCGCTGAGTTCTTCTGGCCAGGAAAGAGCAGAACCATTCAAGAACCGTCCTGGTCACCACTGGATGGTCCCGCAGGCGTGTCACCAACGTTTCATGATAAATGATATCAAATGCTGCCAACAGATCTAACAAAATCAATAGGGTCAAATGACCCCGGTCAAGTTCCTGGTGTAAGTTGTCTACCAATGCCACAAGGACAGTCTTGGTGCCATAACCCAGACTAAATCCTGACTGAAAGGGATCCAGAAAATCGATACGATCCAGATATTCCTTTAGCTGTTGGGTCACTACCTGTTCAATAACCTTCCCTAAAAAGGGAAGGTTAGAGACAGACTGATAGCTGGTGAGGAAGTCAACATCAAGCAATGATTTCTTGAGCAGAGGCTGCACCACCGCCTCCTTGAGACCGCCCGGCACTCTGACCATCCCAGCCAGCAATGACTCCAATGGCTCCTGGCAGGCCTTAACCAGAGGACAGACATGGATCTAATTCACAAGAAGTGCCCCTGACCACCCCCAGAACATCTGCATCGGGTGTCACCAATAGGGATATGCGAACAGAACGCGGTTTGGATGTTCAGTCATTCAGTTTGGGAACTGAGTTCGGGTTCGGTCATTCAGTTCAGGAACTGAGTTTGGGTTTGGTTGTTCGGTTTGGTGGAGTTCGGTTCAATCGAACATTCAGAAAATTGGTGCTGATATCGATACTGATTTCAAAGATTTTATTATCGATATCGTTTTGCCCTGAGACACTAATAAGTTTGTTATTTTTATGTCTTGTTAGTTGTTATATTGTTAATGTTTGTTTTTTAAAAAGTTATTATAAAAGTTATATCTGTTACCAGCTGAGTTTGACCTGTCCAAACTTTCACCCCTCTGTGCTGCCTTATGAGCAGCAGACTGGCCTCTCCTACTTCCCTTCTCACTGTCTTCCAATCCAAAGAATGCACACAAAGATTATATATATATATATATATACTTTTTAAATTCAATTTTTAAATCTAATATAGGGTATTTTCAGACGATATGCTGGGCCGATTCATCACAGCGAATCCCTGGTGGGTGTGAATGAAACAACCACCCCCCATGGTCAAAAAAAGCCCCGAACAAACCTTATGGGACCGGGACCATGGCAGGGAATTGGGCCGCCAGATCACGGACCGGGGCAACACAACAGACGCTACGCTGATCCTCGGCCGTGGTCAAAGCACCCACAAGCCATCAGGAAGGGGTGGGATGCAGACATGGCACCCGAGGGTAAACGAAGCCACAAGGCACAAAAGGGAACACCCACACCAGGGAAATGGGAAGGGAGGGGGGGAAGAGGGAGAAGAGATGTCCGGGTACCACACCCAACAGGCACACAGACAACAGGGGCACAGCAGAACACACAGCACAAGCTCACGCCCAGGCACACACACACACACACACACACACACAGTACTGGAAGGGAAGTGAAGACACACGGGACCGGACTGCACACAAGGCACACCGGGCAAAGGGGGGGGGAAGAACAGGGGAGGGGGGGGAAATGGCACAGGGGCAGGGCAGGACACAGGCAACAGGGACCACAACACCCACAGCAGAACAGGCCACACGGGACCCCTGCAACACCGCAGGGGTGAAAATGCACGGAGCGGGAGAGCCGTGCATCCAGTAGCCCAATGCAGCTGGCACAGTGGGGTCTGGTACCAAAGCAGTAGGAAGCAGGCAGGACACAGAAGCATGCTCAAGTCAGTTTATTAGGAAACACAGGTAGTTCAGGAAAGGCCCAGATCTATACCAAGCCCCAAGACTCGGTGTATGCAGGAAGGAGGAAGGAAGCTCCCCCATGCTCAGGCAGAGACACGAAGAGAGCCAAACCATCCCAGCAGAGGAGAGCAACCAAGCAGGTCCCAGCACGAGCAGGACAGTTAGGATGGGGGAAGGGTGCCCTGAACAGTCCAGCAACAGCCCCCGTGCACAGCAGACAAACGTGACGAGGTGCCTTGGGGGGAAGCAACACAACAGCTGCAAGTCCAACACACAGGCAGTCCCGGAATGGGGGGGCCCTCAGAGCACAGTCCCGAGGCACAGTGGGAGCCCACACAGAACTGGGTGTGGTCCAGGAACGGTCCTGCAGGCACACTCGGACCCCACACCCCAGCAAGGGGGGCCAGGCAGGAGTGCCAGTGCAGGGCTGCTGGTCCAAAGGCACACACACACCCCTACAGGAAGCCAGGAGGGACAGTGCAGGGACCCCAGAACCCAGAGGTCACACAGGCACCCAAGGGGGGGTCAGGGGCCGCCAGAGGGGGCACAGGTGGCCAATGATACTCAGCAGGACCCAGGTGGGTTGTGAAGACAATGCAGAGAGCTGGATGCAGGCTTCAGAGAAGGCAAGCACATAGGAGAACTCCAGGTGGACAGGGAGACAGGGGGGGAAACCCGGAGGGGGCCTGGCCCCACAGGCAGGGCCAAATGCATCCCCGGAAGCAAACAGCACAGGTGCTCGCCAGAGACAACAGGGAGGGAGCCGTCAGCGGAACCCGCACCCCGGGTGGGGGCCAGAGCCCACACAGAGACAGGCAACTGGGGGCTGAGAGGCACCCATGACTCACAGCCAGCTGCTGGGGACCACCACAGGGCCAGGGGCCGGGTGTCCTGCACGGTGAACCAAGTGGGGCCAATTGATCATGCCTCGGTGGTACCCCAACAAGGACATGTGATGGGAGATCAGGTAGTAGGCCTCGAAGGGATCCTCCATGGACAACCTCAACTGCACATCAGAACGGGACCACATGCCAGACAGCGCTGACAGCTCCACCGTGGAAGGCTCAGACACACAGCAGTCAGCAGATGGAGGCCAAGGAAGCTGATCCAGCTCTAGAAGCTGGTGATACACTGCCCCACAGGAGCACTGGTGTCCACGGGCCCCATGGATACAGCCAAAGTAGGACATGGCCAAGGCAGGCCCCCCCTCCGCAAGGCACAGCATGTAGGCAGACAGGCTGCACACAGACAGCGCAGACACGGTCTTAGCCATGGACCAGGCCACATGAGAGCACATCATCTCTGGGACTTGCCCATTGGGAAAGGGAACCAGTCCCAGCGTCTCTGCATGCAGGCGGCAATCCCGGGCACTCGCCTCATAGCCAAAGTAGTGAAGCCCTGAGCTCAAGCTTGCATAAGCACCTGACTGGCTGTCCAGGAAGCCCAGGAGCAACTGCATGGCCGGGGTCTGCCACAGCTCACACAGGGACATGGTCTCGCGGAAGGTCCAGCTATGAGGGGCCCCCTGGGGGCCGGTAAGCGGGAGCCCGGTGGAAGCACAACCAGACATGGTCCAGCTACACAGGGAGAATAACACCATGGATAGGGGGGCAGGTGGTCACCGCAGGGCCAGGGTGGGAAAGGGGTTTCAAGGGGTGTCAAGGACAGGCAAGGCGACCACAGGCTGCAACAATGTATAGCTACAGAGCGAGGCATGGGATGCGGACTTGGCACAGCTTCAGGACACTAGCAGCCAGCCAGGCCATCTAATCAGGTCTCCAATGACATGGTGTAGCAAAGAGGGAGAGGGGGGTCATGGGTTGATCGCAGAAGGAATGCAGCTGCAACTGGAGCAGCCGCATGTGCCCAGCCCGGCGTGGTGCTTGGCCTCACGCGTGGTCAGCAGGTGCACCCTATCCCATTCCCAGACACACCCGCTTCACTCAGGAAGGCCAGGGAACCTGGGGGCAGCCCACCTGCTGACCCTTCCCATTCCTGGTCCGGCAGTACACACCCCGGGGCCTGGGACAGGCTGTGTGGACGGGGGGGCTGGAGCCATGACATAGGCACATAGCGTGCCGGCATGGAGGAGCAGGGAGGTCCCAATGTCATGGGACCTGTCCATTTTAACAGAGTGCTCCCGCACCATGGCCTCAATGAAGCGCTCCAGCTGCCCGATCGCCTCCACCTGCCTGCTGTGCTCTCGGTGCTCCTGCCTCTGCTCCAGGTGCACCTCCACATGGAGCCTCTGGTCCCTTGCCTCCAACTGCTCCAGGGACCACTCTATGGCCACCTCCATCCTGTCCATGGCCACAATCATCCACTCCCCCTGTTCCGCCGAGGTCCAGACAATTTCCTCCGCCTGGTCCTCTCTCTGGTGGTGGACCCGTGCCCGGTGCTCCCTCATCTGCTGTGCTGGTGGGATGGGCCCAGGTGACCCTGGATGCCCTGACTGCCCTGTAGGACGATGGAGGGGTGGTCTGTTATCGAACTGTGCGCGTGCCTCCAGCCCTGGGATGGGCCCGGGTCTTGGAGGGCCATTGGGGTTTCCCTCCCAGACCATCCCCCCCAGGACCTCCCCCTTTCAGTGTGTCTCACCTGCTGGCTCCTGCTGCTGCCTGGTCTCCCGGGCGCCCCCTTCTCGGCCACCTGGGTCCCTTGCTAGGGTATCCTGTGCCCTGTGGGTGCATGATGGGGGGTAGTGGAGGGGTGCCCAGGGGCCAAGCAGGCTTTGGGACCCTGTGCCGACATTTGCGGGGCCCCTGGGGCTGGCTCCGACCTGTATCTCCCCCCTGCCCCTGGGCCCGGCCCTTCCCCCTGGCTGCTCGCTTACCCTCTATGTCAGTCCCCGGTCCCTCTGAGGTGGGCCCCTCCATGCAGGAGTCTTCCCCCCATGACCACTGGCTGAGGGTAACAAGGGTACCGGCCTCGGACTCCACCTGCCCGGCCTGGGGGGGCTGACCATCGGGGCTGCTGTCTGGGGTGAGGGGCTGCTGGTGCCAGAGGTCCCGGGGCATTCCTCCTGGGTTTCTGGGGCCCTGGAGCCGGTGCCTTCTTTTGGGGCAGCAAGGGGAGGTGGTACCTCAGCTCGTTCCCTGCTCTGGACCACAGCACACCCCACTAGGCGTGGGGCAATGATGGACCCCTTCATATGAAGGATGCATTCCAGGGCATCATAGAAGGGGCAGTCCGGGCTCCATGGCCGGACCACACGTTATTGTCCCGGATGGCCTTGTACCCTGTCTTGAGTTCTTTGGCCTTTGAGCGGCACTTTCTGATGGTCCGGTGGTGCCCTGCCTCCTTCATGTCCCTCACTATGTCCCGGTAAACATGTACATTGCGCTGGTTGAGGGTGAGCTCCAGCTGGTACCCCAGGGTCCCCCAGAACTGTATAAAGTCCAGGGTATCTCACAGCCCCCACTGGCCCCCTCGGTGGTAGGCCCATCTACCCCTTCTCCCCTGTGGTTCCTCCTTGTCCTCCTCGTCCTCCTCCTTGTCCTCCTCCTCCACCCCCTCCTTCTCTGGCCAGGCTGGGCCTGTGTCCTCCGTGGGCTCATCCACCCGGGCTCATTTGCATGTCTGTGGGCAGCACGGAGAGGGGTTTACTGCTTGAGTTCTGTTCTGCCCCCTCCCAGGGCCCTTCCCTGCCCCCCTCCCTGCCGGGTGCCCTGCTGGGCCCCATCCCCCCCATCTGCCCCTGTGCTCCCTGTTCCCCTCCCCATGGGTTCCCTTACCGCTTTCCTGCCCGGGGTCATTTGCATGTCTGTGGGCAGCACGGAGGGGGGTTTACTGCTTGAGTTCCATTCTGCCCCCCCCCAGGGTCCTCCCTTGCCCCCCGTCCCTACCGGGTGCCTTGNCTCCATGTGCAGCACGACCCCCCTCCTCCTCCCCCCCTCTGCCTGCACTCCCTCCATTGCCACTGCCTCCTCCTCGTCCCTTGCTCTCTCTCCCGCCGCTCTCCTCCTCCCTCCTCACTCCATCCTGCTACATTTCCCTGCTGCAGATTGCCCTTTAAATCTCCCTCCCCGGTCTGTGTTATTGCTGGTTGCCTGGCAGCAACGCTGCATGCTTTGACCCCGGCTCAGAATCATTTTCTTTGATCCCGACTGGTGATTGCCAACCAGATGTTACTTCTTGTTGTTTCCCGGTGGGGATCACTTTGGCCATGCTTTTGGAGCTTGTCCCACGGGGAGCCTGGGAAGCATGGTTGACATTGACCCCATGTGGGTATTCACTGTGGTGAACATCTGGCGGCTGCCAAACAGATGTTCAGGGTGCTTTGGCCCCGCCGCGGGTTTGAGCGTGGTTCACTGTGATCTCGTAACGTCTGAACATACCCATATATATCTCGGCACTAAATTTAACTGCTATTAACTATTCTAAAACCTATGGAACTAAATGGAATACCTAATTACTATAAAGGCCTAGTCCTACAAACACACTATAAAACTGAATCACTACACAATATCTCTATCTCTATAACTAAGGTCATCCAGCCAGCCAGCCAGCCAGCCAGCCATGTATGTATGTATGTATGTATGTATGTATGTATGTATGTATGTGAGGGAGACATCTGAAAATGCCTGCTGACAGGATCAGTGGCAAGCTCAGAAGAAATTGGAAGTTGGGAGGGCAATGACCTTTGTTACTTGCTGCGCCCTCCTTACCACAAGCCCCATTGGCTCCATGCACCCTAGCCCATGGCCAATCGCAGACTGCCAAGCCAGTGGTCTGAGGAAAAGAGGGATGATGATTGGACATGCTGGCTGCTATCCAAGCCTCTCTACTCTTCAGCTGCGCCCCCTCCCTGGGCCTTCCAGTCATGTTTTTGCCACCCGAACTCATCCAAACTCACCAGAACGCGGCCAAACTATTTGGTCATCATTTTCGAGTTTGGATTGAGTTCGGGTTTGGTCGGTTCAGGTTCGGTTTGGAAGTTTGGGTCAGTTGCCCGAACAGACCTAGTTCGGTCCAAACTCCAAACATCTGAACTGCATTTGCACATCCCTAGTCACCAACTGAAATTGATCCCAGAAACTCAGACAAGGCAGAGCTTCCATAACCTCTGATTCCCCTAATGTAATAAGTGTGTCATCGAAGTTGTGGTGAATATGAGCGATTTTATCCACAAACATGTCACAGCGTGCAGTAGATGACTCCACTCCCAGGTGGAGGGAGGCCGGACTGACCAGACTGCGCGCCACTCAGAAAAGTCTGCTGGACAGGATTTTGCAGATGCTATGAGGGTAGCAACAAACTTTTTTGCTGCCTGCATAGCCACAGCATAGGCTTGTAAACTGACTCTATGATGCAATCTGTCGGCTTCAGCATGCGAACAATGCCACCGTTGCTCCAACTACCACCGTTCTCAGCAACTGCTGCCCCTCAGAAAACCAAGGGGTCCTGCAGTGCTGTTACTAGGGAAGTGGATGCCCAGGAGCTGTCTGATCGATGGCCCCCATCAGTAAAGCGTTCCATAGTAATACAAGGTCATTGATGAGACGGTTGTCAAGGTCAGAGGAAATCTCACCCAGAGCATTCTGGAACCGCTCTCTGGTCCCATCAGTCTCTGGGGGCGAACCATTCAAATTGGTTCTGCACCCTTCTGTGGGCAGACATGCACCAGGAGAGAGGCCAGCAGGAGGTAATCATCCATCCATGACAAAGGCACAGCTGATATCTCCCCCATTAACAGAGCCCCCACCTCAAGGCCAGTGAAAAACATGAGGTCTAAGTTATGTCCCACCTAATGCGTCGGGCTGATGATCATCTGGGACAGGCCTATGGTTGCCATGGCAGCCATGAACTCATGGTCTGCCCCCCCCCAAAGGTCGGCATTGGCATGGATATTGAAGTCCCCCAAGACTAATGTCTTTGGGGACCACAACACCACCCCCAATACCAACTCCATCAGAGCATGTAGGGAGGCTGCTTTACAGGGGAGGCTAAGGAGTTTAGTCTTGGACATATTAAGCTTGAGTTAACATGAGACATCCAAGTAAGATCTCATGAGACATTTGGTGATGTGAGACTGGGTGGAGGGTGAGAGAGTCAAAGGTGGATAGATAGAGATAAGTGTCATCAGGTTACAGGTGATACTGAAAACTGTGACATTTAATCAGTTTACCAAGGGACAAAATATGAAGGATGAAGAGAAGAGGCCAAGGACGAAGTCTTGGAAAACTCCAACTGAGAGGGGAAGGACACTCATCCGCAGGGCTGAAACTTGATTTTGACTTTTTCTCTGTTATCGCTGAAAATTGAGATTCACATCTTGTTTTAAAAGAGAAACGATAATCGAGAAAATTGCCATCTCTCAACAATTCTTGGTTGAGAATCTTTTCTCGAATTACTGGTTACCATTTAACAGATTGTCATTTACCATTGGATTGCCTGTTACTGAGTTATCGTTTACTGGGTTGTTGGTTATCATTTACCAGGTTGTTGTTTACTGGATTGCTTGTGAGACAAATCCAATAACCAATAAACATGGTAATAAACCAATAAACATGGTGGTAAACCAATAAATAATAAACACCAATAACCAATTCACCAATAACCAATAACAAATAGCCAATAAACCAATAACCAATAAACATGGTAATAAACCAATAAAGCATTAACCAATAAACAATAATAACCAATAACAAAAAAACCCAATAAACCAATAACCAATAAATGTGGTAATAATAACCAATAAACACAGTAACCAATAAACCAATAACCAATAAACATGGTAAATGGCAAATCATAGTAACCATGCACATGGTAAATTGCAATACCGATGAAACCAATAAATGGCAAAACCCCAAAGTAACAGGTAAACATGATAAACATTAAACGATAACTTGCGGTAACCGATAAATTGAGTTTCATCAGAGATCTTGATTGGGGTTAGAAAAAGCTGCAAAATCTTTGCACGAATTCTCAATTCCCACAAAATTATCTTGAGAATCAATTTGATTCTCGTTTCAGCACTACTGAGGTACCAGCAAAAGAGACATTGAAGTAGCAGTTAAAGAGACAGGAAGAAAACAGTTGAGAGTGGAGTCCCAGAAATCAAGGGAGTGAAGAAGTACTTAACTACACAAGAGCAGGAGCAGACATGATGCACAGTTGGGACAGCTGAGTTGGGCTATGTGGAAAAGGAGACAGGTGAAAGAAGTGGGTAGAGAGGAAGCAAAGTCTCAAGGGTTGATGTAGTGAAGGTCAGGGAACGAATGACAGTATAGGCAGAGGCGAGGGGAGGGAGGAAGGAGTAGAGAATAAGGGCAAGGGATGGTCAGACATGGTGGATGGGAGGGGACATCAAATGAACTGGGATGTCAGTGAGTCTGTGTCAGCTTCTGTGTCAGTAGTATTGTTGTGAAAAGGCTGTCACCCCAGAAAAGTGTCCACTGAGTGGGTTGGCCTCATCAATAGACTATGGGTAAAAAGCAAAGTGTGGGCCATGCCAGGGGAGCTGCCCTACCATCTGCATGACCTGGGTGGGTGTGGGACTTCCTGACTCACCCCACCCTGCTCCAGTAACCCTCCCCCCACCATGATGGGCAGCCATGGCAACCAGCCATGGCACCTGGCCATGGCAGCCCCCACCGCACGGTGGGGATGTTGGGGCGAATAGACGTGTTGCCCTGCTGTGGCCTGTCTTGGACAACATAGGTGTCCCTTGAGTTGGAATGGGTACCTGGGATCGGACCCAGAGCACATCCCAGGCCAACTGCCTACCTGCCCTGGGGCAGTCTCGTGCCAACATCTGGTGGCACAGAACCATACGTGTGGTGAGTCTTGGGTCACAGAAGGCCTGTGTCATGTCTGTTTTTACCAGGGATGAAAACTGATCTTGAGTTTTTCTCAATTTTCATCAAGAATATGGTTCTTGACTCATTTTAAACGAGAAATGATAATCGAGAAAATGCCGATTCTTGACTTTTCTCAGTCAAAAATTTTCTTGAAATAGTTTACTGTTTACTGTTAAACATTATTATTTATCACAATGTACCATTTACCATATACTGATTTACTGTGTACCACTTAATGGTACAATATCCACAGGACTGAGATCCAGGTATTTGGCTTGAGTTGTGTCAAAAATCCTGCAATCCTTGAAAGTTTTTGCTGCTGACTGACAGAACCTCTGTTCACATTTCAGATAGGTTGTAATTTTTTCAAAGCTTTCATTGAGAGTTTTTCTTGCAGTATGGTTTGAAATTGATGCACTCAATGACCTAGCCCACTTTGCAAGATTGGTCAGATTGTTGTAAATGACATGCGCTCTCATTTCCAGCTTTCCAATGAAGTAAGGGTGACTGCTATTCTTTCCGAAAACTTCTCAATTGCAGCAATATCTTCTTTCAGGTCAGGTGACTGACAAAGGGTTACTATGTCAGAAACAGATAGGGATGGGCGAACAGAACGGAGTTCGGAAATTCGGTTTGGTTCAGTTTGGTTTGAAATTCAAGTTCGGAAATTCGGTTTGGTTCACATCGGTTTGAAATTTGAGTTCAGTTCGGAAGATCAGTTCGGTCAACTGAACAGACTGAGTTTGGTCGAATTCCAAACTTCTGAACCAAGTTCGGCCATTCAAAACCAGGGTTTTTTGTGTGTATTGCCACTATGGATGGGTGAACAGAACGGAGTTCGGAAATTTGGTTCGGTTTGAAATTTGAGTTCGGTTCAGAAGTTCGGTTTGGTTGACTGAACAGACCGAGTTCGGTCCGAACTCCGAACTTCCGAACCGCGTTCGCCCATCCCTAGAAACAGAAGCGCTTGTGCTTCGCTCACATTCTTCCTCAAGAAATTTGATATAATCTTCCAGCTGCTTTCTGTGGAATTCCACTGCTTTGAACCAGCTGTTCCACCTTGTTAACAGGATGTTTCCCCTTTTCCAATAAAAAAACGTCTGATCCGTGCCTTGCATGCAGGGCAGGCGGTAAATGACTAAACGTTCGCTTCACAGCGATAACAAGTTAATTTACTTTAATTAAGTTTTTTCGCCATGTATCACTCAGTAGATTGATCAGATATGCACTACAGGTAACATAATGTGTCAATGTGACATGTGTCAGTGTGACACATGTCAGTATGTCAATGTGTAGCCACTTCCAGGCACACCCCATGGTGCCGGTGACAAATTCATTGAGCCCTAGGCATGATCACTGTGTAACAGACACTTACACATGGGGGAAAATGATTGAACATTGATGATTGTATCGTATCGTATCGTATATTTATTTATATCCCGCACTCATTTCCGGAGACTTGAGGCGGCGTACAACAAAATAATACATTTGCTGGAATTTCTATCCCACACAGGGGTCCAGCACACAATATCATTGCAGTACATTAATACAAATCTATACAATATCAAAAATTCACAAAACCTCAATAATACCCAATCTGGCCACCCCTACACTCAGGCAATGGCCCCATCCTTCCACATATCCTGCTGCCACCAGGATGCTCAGCTGGCTCCAACCCTCTCTCACCGGGAGGAGCCAGCCAACATTACCTCATTCCACAAACCCTTAGGCCCTACACTGGACCAAGGGCCTATAACCTTACGATTAACAAAATATATCACAATCCAGATGGTCCACACAGGGCTGTTAAGTTTTCCAGACAAAAGCATAAGAAGACTCAGCACTAGAAACAAAAGTTAGAGAAATGAAACCTTGACGTAAGATGTAATTTCCTAGGAGTAGGGGAAATTAAACACTTGAGTACCCTACCTAGAGAGACAGTGGACTCACAATCACATATAGACTTCAACATGAGATTAGTTATCATTCTGCAATATCTGCCTTAGTCCAACCAGGATAGATTCCACAATCTCTGTCTATGGGAGGGCCTAAAGGTCCTGCCTGATTTTACAAATTGAAAAATTCCAATAGTAACCAATAATTTGTGGTTAGAGTCATGTTTTATTTTGATCATCCATGCACATTCATTCATTCATTCATTCATTCATTCATACAATGGACCACTTTAAGGACTGGTCTCCAAGTGACAGCACACCCAGCACATGCAACTAGTAAGATATTCTATTGATTAATTAGTCTCACTAGTAAAAACTGGTGTCATACTTTGAATTTTTCTAAGGCCTCCAGTCTGGGCCTCCACAATCTCCTTGGTAAATTACTCCACTCACGGCTGAACTGTTTTGGAAGTTAGAAAATTCTTCCTAACATTTAGTATAGATCCTTTCTTCTTTAATTTAAACCCATTGCCTCTCATTCAACCCTCGGTGACCAAAAAAAACACAGGCACCATTTTGCTTATATCAGCCTTTGAAGCAGCAGCTGAGAACTTGTGTCTGAGGTGGTCAGACCATCCAACAGTTTTGTGGACATCAAATATTTCTCTCATTTGGAAATATGAGAGTCCTGGAATATCTACTAGGGGTGGTACATCAGGCAAAATACGAGTTACCGGTTTTACCGGTTACCAGTTTACAAAAAACAGATTACCGGATTAAAACCAGATTACCGGTGCCGGATTTATTGCATTGTTTTCAATGGGGAACTGTCCCCATTGAAATCAATGGGGAACTGTCCCCATTGAAATCAATGGGGGAAAAAAAAACCTCCCCCCCTCCCCAGTCCAGGCTGCGTGGGTGGGAGGGGGGACACCCCCCACCCACCCTGCCAAGCCTGGATTTTTTTTTAACAAAAATTTCCCCGAAGTCCCTGATACTGCGGACTCCAGGCTGCCGCCGGCGACCCAGAGCCCGCACCATAAGGTAGGTACTGTGGTACTAGGGTGATCCCTGGGGTGGTTTAACACCCCCTCACCCCAGGGATCACCCTACCTCCCCAACCAGGGATCGCCTACCTTTGGTGGTCTGGGTGGCGGCAGCAGCGACGGCGGTCCAGAGGCTTCAGCGCTGGCTGTGGTTGCTGGCTTCAGCGCTTTCTAGGTCTTCCGGGGAACTTCTGGAAGTTCCCCGGAAGGCTTAGAAAGCACTGAAGCCAGCAGTCACAGCCAGCGCTGAAGCCCCCGGACCGCCACCTGCGCCGCTGCCTGGAGTACCAAAGGTAGGCGATCCCTGGGTGGGGAGGTAGGGTGATCCCTGGGGTGGGGTGTGTGTTAAACCACCCCAGGGATCACCCTAGTACCACAGTACCTACCTGCTGGTGTGGGCTCTGGGTCGCCGCCGGCGGCCCGGAGCCCGCAGTAGCAGGAACTTCGGGGAATTTTTTGTTAAAAAAAAATCCAGGCTGGGCAGGGTGGGTGGAGGGTGTCCCCCCTTCCACCTGCGCAGCCTGGACTGGGGAGGGAAAGTGTTTTTGTTTGTTTCTTTCTTTCTTTTTTTACATTGCGGCCATTCATTTCAATGGCACCAATGTAAAAAAATCCGGCACGGGGATCCGGTACCAGTACCCCCAAATACCGGAGTAATCCGATACTGCCTGTACACCAAAATACCGGCAGTATCGGATACCGGATGATCCGAACTTCCCACCCCTAATATCTATCTGATTCAGTGTTTAGTTAGATCCTATAGCAAATTTGCAAGTGTTTTTACTAGAAACCCCTTGAATGTCCTTGAAAGCTGTCCTATTTTTGAGAATTTGGGTCAAAAACTTCATCTGTCTTTCAGGAGCTATTGAACAGACAAAGAAATAAAAAAGCTGTCATAATTGTTATTCAATAGCCTTTTATACTTTTGAGAGTATTATCCCTGCTCTGCATGAAATGCATGATGATATATAGATCTAGCATTTTCTGAACTACCCAGGACTGCCACTAAAAAGAGATGAGAATGAACAGTAACTCCTAATAATAAATTATGATTTGTTCTAACAATAGATTATTTTTCCCAAACTCAAGAATTGTTACTAGCACCTATTAGCTTAGAAACTTTGGCAAGTGTTAAAACTAGGGATGGGACTCAGGGGCAAATTTTGGATTCATTTTTTTTTTTCAGATTTGGTTCTCCAAAATCTTTGGTTCTTGATTGCATTGAAGTGGATTTTTGCATTACTCAAGTGTCCTCTTGAGTAAGCCCATGATCTAACTAAACACTGAATCAGGTAGATAGTCCAGGACTCTAATACCACAAAAATGGGGGCTATGTAGGACCCTAGACAGAAGATCTGGCTCCATTTAATATGTGTCACCTCCATATCTGATTTTTCAAGGTAGGTTGTCTTTCAAGCCCTATCTCTAGGGAAGGAAAATGCTCAATTGTTTGTAGCCCCTGCCCCTTTGGAAGTGAAGGGGAAAAATCAGGGTTTAATTATACAGATCTGATCCTTAATGTATAATAAAGGACAGGGCTGAAACTCAGGGTGATTTCAGACGTGACGGGGTGGCTTTGGCCTCGTCATGGAATCACCTTTTTGATTCCCTGCCGGAATCACCCCGTAATGGCCAGCAGACGTGCCGGACCACCCCGGCGGGGAATTGGGAGGGGGGCTACATGGCACAACGTGTGGCCTCACAGCCCCGCCTCCAATGCTCCCCCAGTCACCCGCCCTCTGGGAGATGGGTGGGTGCAGCGGCCGGATTGGTCTGGGCCATGGCTCAGAATTGGCATCGGTAACAGATGTTACCAGCCGCCGATTCTGGGCCGTGGTTCAACTAACCACGCTTTCGGTGATGGTCCCTGGACCAGCCTTGAAAGCATGGTTATTTTGATTTCTGCCAGAGGTTCACTATAGTGAACCTCTGGTGGGCATCAAACAGACGTTACGGGACCATTCCCCACCACAGGGTATTGTCTGTGGTTGAGCGTGATCTCAAAATGTCTGAAAATACTCACAGTTCTCTGTTTTACTTGGTTTCAATTGGGTATGGTTGTATTTGACTAGTTTTACTGAGTACCAAGAGAACCAAGAAATCAGCAGGGTACTTAGTACTCGGTAACATCTCGATCAAGTAACACTTACCTAATCCCATTTCAGGCTGCTGCCACATACCCTACCTTCCCGTGAACATGTATTCCTGAAAAATTCAAATAATGGTTTCTTCCTTATGTGGTCAGCATAAGGACACACAAAGGAACGAAGAGGACACTTAATTGGATGACAAGGGCACAAGCTTTATTGGAGGGAGACAAGCATGGGACAGTTTTGGATTAATTGTCAGGGGCAAATAAAAGTCATGGGTTCCATATTCACCCCTTTTTGGTGACCTCACAGTAGGTGCTGCTTAATTGTAGGGCTAAAGCTGCAACTCCTTTTTCTGCACCAATATTTCATTCCACCATTTCGGAATTGCCTGTGACTTTCCGCAGCTTTCCCACCGTCATTCCACTAATTCTGTGCCCTTTGCTTTGAGACATCGGAATTATCGGAAAGTCTCAGAAAGTGTCAGAGTAATCTCAGAACGTACCTTAAGAAACATTGTTCTGTTACTTTCACACTGTGACCGCATGTCGGAAAGGCTGGCGGAATTAGCGGAATGAAAGTAGCAGACTGAATGGCTTGTTGTACCATGCCATTGTGGAAGCGCTCTTTCCATCAGAAACATCTACTGTAATGGCTTGCTGTTTCAGCCCTACTTGTAAGTGTGTCTGTATGTCATGTGTAAAATTTAAAGGTGGGTGGGCATGGAGGGAAACTGGATTGGAATTGCTCCCTCTTTCCTGGGCTGTGTGACCCCCTCCTGAATTTCTTGCAGTTTATTTTTTGTCTCTCTGGTTTGCTTGCTCATTGTTTGGATCTGGCTGGAGATGCAGCCATGTGGGTTTGGATTGATCACTCATCTTGGCGGTGTGACCCCACCCCCCTTCTGGGAGGGGGGGAGTGTTAGAGGAAGGAGGATATGCTGTCTCACACTGTGATTGGCTCTGATGTGGTAAACCAATAGACATTACTATGATAGCACTGGCATACTGAGTACCAAGTACCAATCACTGAGGAGTTGCTGGAAACTCAAGACGCCTGATATTTAAATACTCAAAAATTGTCAGGAATAATTAATGTTCTACGCATTTCTGCCCAAGCCTGTGTTGCTCTGGCATGTAAAAAAAATAATTAAATCCATTTTAGCATGAATGGGAAATGATTGGCCACCACTATTTCATTTGACTCCAATGGGCTTTGCATCAGGCACAAATTGTGTAGAAAAATACTGCAATTGCTCCTGCTAACCCAAGCATGTGTGCTTAATGGTTACCATGTTTATTGGTTATTAGATTTGGCTCACAGGCAACTCAGTAAATGGTAACCAACAACTCGGTAAATGGTAACTCAGTAACTGGCAATCCAACGGTAAATGACAGTCTGGTAAATGGTAACTGGTAATTCGAAAAAAATATTTTGACCGAGAATTGTCAAAAGATGGCAATTTTCTTGATTATCATTTCTCATTTAAAACGAGACAAGAATTGTGATTCTTGATGATAACTGAGAAAATGTCAAAATCAAGTTTCAGCCCTATGACCAGAGTCAGACATCAGAGTAACTAGTTTAACAGATGGGCCCCAGAAAAATAGACATCTTGCCATTAAGTTTGTTGTTTGAGATAATGTGCTTTATAGGACGTACTACTTACTAGGGTAATGCAGTAGACTATTACAGTAGATAATTTAGTATTATTATTATTATTTATTGTATTTTTGCAGCAAATGTCTAGAATTCCCTGCCATAGGCCAGGGCCCTGTCATGTTACTGTGTAAAACCATATAACACAAGGATGATCCTTGCCCCAGAGAGCTTAGTGAGTATCTTACTGTAATTACTGTACAAATCATGTATTTAGTTGCTAGACACAGCTCAGAAGATTTCACCCAGGTCACACAGAATAGATTAATAAAGCAGTTTGTGATATAGTTTGTAAACCATAAACCTACTTAAGCAGCATGATACATTGGCCTCATGGGAGCTTGTGTTGAATTAATATACAGGTACTGTGGTGTGATTGAAGCAGTGTGAAAATTAAGCAGGAAATATATATATATATATATAATGACACAACAGTATGGAAAGATAGTATCCTAGTCACACTCTTCGCCCTACTTTATAGTATATACTGATGCCTGATGCGATACCCTTTACCTATCTACGGTATTGAAAGAGCTCTACTTATTATGTTATAAAACTGACTTAAAGTGCTGTCATGATGGCAGCGCTATAAATGCAATAGTAAAACAATATATTTACAGTGTGTAATATTCAGATAGCTCTTATGTTGCCAGGTCAGTGAGAACAGTGGGAGTGTTCTGAAAAGGAAATCAGAGGTGAATCCTGTAAACTGAACCGCTCAGGTGTAAGTCATCTGCAGCTGTTTTCACACCTTTGACTGGCAAGCAGGTGTAAATGGCAGAAGGTGATAAATGCTCTCCTTTCATCCACTAGAAGGTGGCAGCTTCAAAGGCCAGACAAGAAGCCAAGTTTGAAGACAGATGAAGAGAATATTATTTTGCTTCCAGGAAATGATGAATGGGTGCATTTGCAGTCGCCATCTGGTGGTTTTTCACACAATGGCAAAGATTTGGAGTTTTTAATGGCGGAACTATTGTTCCTAAAATAATTTATAATAATTTAAATGCATGCAATTTAAATAAATAAAATAAAATAGAGCTTGGGGAGGTTGGGGGAAGGGGATTTTAAAATGGTTTTATTTATGTATATCTATTTTGGAGAGTTAGGTGGATAGTTGCGAGAAATTGAGAGATGTAGGGTATTTTCAGATGTTACGAGATCACGCTCATCCACAGTGAACCACGGTCAATCCCACGGTGGGCCAAAGTGCCCTGAACGTCTGTTCAGTGACCGCCAGATGTTCACCACAGTCAATACCCACACGGGGTCAAAATCAACCATGCTTCTAGACCGCTGGCCCAGACCATCTCCGAAAGCATGGTCAAAGAGATTCCCGATGGGAAACAAAAAAAAGTAACATCTGAATGGCAATCACCGGCTGGAATCAATCAAAATGATTCCTAGCCAGGGACAAAGCACAAAGCATCCCTGCCAGGCAACCAGCAACAACACAGGTCACGGATGGAGATTTAAAGGGCACACAGCAGCAGGAGAATGTGGTGGGATGCAGCGAGGTGGGAGGTAGAGGAGGGTGAGAGAGCGAGGGAGGAGGAGGAGGTGGAGGTGCAGGCGGGCGACGAGGTGGTTGTGCTGCACATGCAGGAGGTGGAGGGACAGCAGCAGCAGCAGCAACAGCCGGGACAGGCCGCCCTCCGGACATTGACCGGATCGGGGGAGGAGGCACCCCGGAAATGGGTAAGGGGAATGAAGGGGAGTGGACCTGGCAGCACAGGGGCACCAAGGGGGTGTGGGGGAGTGGCTGACAGGGGGAGAGGAAGGGGAAGGGATGCGGGACCAGGGAAGAACAGCAACCAAACACTCCCTCCTTGTGTCCCGCAGACACACAAATGGGCCAGGAACCCGAGCCCCTGGAGGACACTGGCCCAGCCCTGGTGGAGGAGGAGGAGCAGGAGGAGGAGGAAGAGGAGGAGAAGGAACCGGAGGGGAGAAGGGGGAGAAAGCCATACCACCGAGGGGGGAAGTGGGGCCTCAGGGAGACCCGGGACATTATCCGCATCTGGGGGACCCTGGAGCATCAGCTGGAGCTTACGCTCAATCAGAGAAATTAGCACGTGTTCCAGGAGATAGTGCGGGAAATGGAGGTGCCGGGGCATCATCAGACTGTTGCACAGTGCCGCTCCAAGACCAAAGAGCTAAAGAGGGGGTAAAAGGCCATACGGGACAACAACCAGCAGTCCGGACACGGAGCCCGGACTGCCCCCTTCTATTGATGCCCTGGACCACATACTCCATATGAAGGGATCAGTTGTTGCCCCACGCCTCTTGGGGAGCACCGTGGTCCAGTGCAGGGAATGGGCCAAGATACCCCCTCCCCTCGCCGCCCCACAAGTAGGCACCCGCTCCAGGCCCCCAGGCCCCCAGGAGGAACCACTAACCTCTGAGTACCCTACAGGACAACCAGAGGGGCCACAGCAACCCATGTCCCCAGCCAAGTGGATGAGGGAGCACTGGGAATGGGTATGGCGCCAGAGGGAGGACCAGGCAGAGGACATCATTTGGACCACCACAGAACAGGGGGAGTGGATTATTGCAGCCATGGACCTCATAGATATGGCCATAGAGCGCTCCCTGGAGCGGGGGGAGGCAAGGGACCAGAGGCTCCAAGCAGAGGTGCGCCTGGAGCAGAGGTGGGATCACCGGGAGCACAGAAGGCAGGTAGAGGCATTTGGGTGGTTGGAATAGGCCATTGCAGGGATGGTGCTGGAGTATTCTGCCAAGATGGACAGGTCCCATGACATTGGGACCTCCCTGCTCCTGCACACGGGCACTATGTGTGCCTATGTGATGGCAGCCACCCCGCTGGGCACCCTGCCTGCCCAGGGCCCCATGCTGGGCCCTTGGTGCCCACACACACACACACCAGGGGCCCCAGCTGCTTCCATGCCAGCAGGGGCCCCACATCTGCCTCCTGGTCCCTATAGGCCTCTGGAGGGAGCAGCTGCCAAGGTGGGCCCCTCGGGCCCCGGGTCCTCCCTCCCTACCACCACTACCCACCCCTCTGGACACCGAGGTCTTGCAGGACACTGTTGGGGACACAGACAGCGGGGGGGGGGAGCTCCCAGAACTCTGTGCCACCCACAGGGCACTCGAGGGGGTGCCCACAGAAACACAGGGGGAGGGGGGATGAGGGGGAAGGTGCAGGGGGTATGAGGGAGGGATGCACCATGCACCAGGGGTGAGGTAGTGGTGGTGGGGGCACCTGTCAGTGGCTGGTAAAATAAAAACATGGACAACACAACTGCCTCCTGTGGTCTGTTCATGTGTCCAGAGGTGAGGGAGGGTGGACCACGCCCATATAGGGGCTAGACCAGGTAACCCCCCAGGGCCCCATAGGGGTGGATCAGGTGCTGTGCAGCTGCATGTCTTGGCCTCTCGGCCGATGTGCCTAGCTGGGGCGGAACGGATGCGTTTGGTGTAATGATACTCCCTCGGGTTGTCTGCATTCACTTACAGAGGCACGGGGCCTGGAGGGTGGGTAGGCATGGGGTATTCAAGGGCATCCCCATCGGTCTTGCACACGTTGTGCAGCACACAGCAGGCACCTATCACCAGGGCCGAGGTCTCCACTGTGCAGTCTAGCTGGCCGGCGAGGCTCCACCCACGCTGCTTGAGGGCCCCGAACACCCACTCGACCACGGTCCTGCTAGCACACAGGTGGGAATTGTACAGTGCCTCTGCCCATGTCCGGGTGACTGGGTATACCTTCATCAGTCACCGGGTGAGGGGGTAGGCCGGGTCCCCCAGGATACAAGGGGGCATCAGCACCCCCTCGATCCGGGCCATCTCCATGTCTGCAAAGCCCCTGTGGTACATCCGCGTATAGAAGGGGGAGATGGTCATGATCTGGGCATTGTGACTGCGGCCGGAGTTGCCCATGAAGATGTATATGAACAGCCCCCGGTGGTCCACCACAGCCTGCAGCTGCAGGGAGTGATACCCATGCCTGTTGACATACTCCACGGCCTCTCCCACGGAGGGGTAGAGGATCTCAATGTGGGTGCTGTCCATGGCACCCATGCTGTTGTGGAACCTGCCAGCCATGAAGCTGGCCATCACAGGACCCTGATCCACCAGCTGGATCGCCCAGTCCAGGAGGATGCCCTTCACAGCCTCACAGACATCCTGGAGGATACAGGCAACAGTTCTCACCCCGACACTGAAGTGCTGCAAGATGGACCGGCAGGAGTCGGGCGTTTCCAGGGCCCAGACCCCGATGGCCACCCAATGGATCATGGGGATGGGGTTCCTCATGGGGTTGTGCTGCTGCTCGAGCCAGGGCGTGAGCAACTCCGCAAGCCACAGTAGAGTGAGCTTGTCCATCTGGAACTACGCCTTCCAGGCTGCCTCGTCCCACTGAGCCAGCACCTGGGACCACCAGCCCTCTGCCTGCTCCATAACCACCAGATAATGGACATAGTGAGCAGGACGGCCCGGTGCATGGTCTCCCTCCTCCATTGGAGGCGTCCGTCCACCTCATGGATCACCGCAGCCCTGGTCCGGCCATGGTTTATGGCC
The DNA here is from genome assembly GCA_003113815.1 of Sphenodon punctatus. Taxonomy (NCBI): domain Eukaryota; kingdom Metazoa; phylum Chordata; class Lepidosauria; order Sphenodontia; family Sphenodontidae; genus Sphenodon; species Sphenodon punctatus. The sequence continues at coordinate 2,102,523 of QEPC01011741.1, forward strand.
TGCTGGTCTGCCCTAGACACCCACTGAGCCCTGAGCTGGGCTAGGGTGCCCCTGCAGCCGTGGTGGACCCTGCGGGACCCTGATGCACTCCAGGCCATGGTAACCCACAGGCGGGAGCCCAGGTGCACCTCAGCGGTCAGGATGTGAAGCTGATCGGTGTGGGCATGGTACCACTCTGCACAGAGCTCCATGATGTGGCCCAGGTATAGGCTGGGTTGGGTGGTGCCCTGCCCCCGGTTGGCTGGGCCATCTCCTGCAGGGTGGGTGACCCAGGCCAGCGGGGGCGCACTATGGAGCACACCTGCTGTCCCAGCTTGGAGCCGTGCGCACGGCCTGGCGGGAGTGCAGGGTGCAGTTGCATGTCTCCTGTCATCATCTCCCACCTCTCCCTGTTGGCAACATCGTGTCCTTGCTGGCCTGATGAGTGTGTCAGCTGTCCTGTCTGTGTGCTCGGTTCCTGAAGCTGTGCTGGGTCCGCACCCCACATCTCGCTCTGTTGCTATACATTGTTGTGACCTGTGGCTTTCTCGGCCAGCCTTGGTGCACCCCCGAGCCCTCCCCCCGGCCCTGGAGGGAATGTGCCCCCCCGTCCATGGTGTTATTCTCCCTGGCATGCTGGACCATGCTGGCTATGCTTCCACCGGGTTCCCCGCTCCCAGCCCCCATGGGGCTTCCCTTCCATGGACCTTCCACGAGACCATGGCCAGGGCCCCGATTCTTCTGCAAAATATTTTCCAAAATTCTGCGATCCAAAATGGAAAATTCTGCGACCCATATGGCAAAATTCTGCGACTCGCATGGCAAAGCAGGAAACCCACCCAGAAAAACCACATGGCAAAGCAGGAAACCCACCCACAAAAACACATGGCAAAGTGTGTTTTTGCCATGTTACACACACATTACACACACAAACTGTAAAATGCAGAGCGCACAGCGGGACCCCCTCCCCCCCA
>QEPC01011741.1:2105061-2115149 GCA_003113815.1 Sphenodon punctatus
GTCTCAAGTGAATTCCGGACCATAAGTGACATGTGCTGATGTGACCTGCTTTATAAAGGCCGCGCATGCCCCTGATTGGCTTGTGACCTGAATAAAGCAGGTCCTGGATTGACTCACCACCAAGGAAGGGAAATTCCGCGGGGATTTTCCCAGTTTCTGCGATAATCCTTGCCTAGGGCAGGATTCTGCGAAAATTCCGCAAATCGCAGAAGTGCAGAAGACTCGGGGCCCTGACCATGGCCCTGTGTGACCTGTGGCATACCCCGGCCGTGCAATTGCTCCTGGGCTGCCCGGATAGCCTGACGGGTGCTTAAGCAATCCTGAGCTCTGGTCTTCATTACTTCGGCTATGAGGTGAGCTCCCAGGATTGCTGGCTGCATGCTGAGATGCTGTGGCTGGTTCCCTTTCCCAATGGGAGCATCCCGGAGATGAGGTGCTCGCATGTGGCCTGGTCCATGGCGGAGACCATGTCTGCCCTGTCTATGTGCAGCCTGGCCACCTACATGATTTACCTGGCGGAGGGGGGCCCTGCCCTGGCTGTGTCCTACTTTGGCTGTGTTCATGGGGCCCGTGGATACCAGTGCTCCCGTGGGGCAGTGTATCACCAGCTGCTGGAGCCGGGTCACCTTCCATGGCTCCCTGCTGCTGACTGCTGCATGTCCGAGTCAAGCGCAGCGGATCTGGGGGCACTATCTGGCATGTGGTCCCGATCCAATGTGCAGCTGGGTCTCTCCATGCAGGATCCAGTCGAGGCATACTACCTGATTGCCCACCACATGTCCATGCTGGAGTACCACCGGGGCATGCTTCCTTGGCCCCACCTCATTCACCAGGTGGGGCACCCGGGCCCTGGGCCCTTGGTGGCCCCCAGCATCTGGCTATGAGTCCCCCTGTGCCTCCCGGGCCCTGGTTCCTGGCTCCCGTGTGGGCTCCTGGCTCCTCCATGCTGCCGTGGCCCACTGCGTGCTCCCTTCTTGATGTCCTGGCTGTGCTGCTGTGTTGGCTGCTTCCTGGGGTGTCGCTGCCCCTGCCTGTGGCCCTGACCCCCCTCTGCCCCCCCATCTGCCTCTGCACCCGGTGTTTGCCTCCATGTCTGTCTTCTCCATTGTCCACCTCTGGCTCCCTGACTCCCCCCCCCAGCACCCCTGGGTGCTGCTGACCGTCCTCCTCCTTCTGCACCCCATCATCACCCCCAGGACCCTCCCTTCATGGGTGCCCATGTGACCTCGGGGTTCTGGGTCCCCCGTAAGACCACCCCTGTCTTCCTCTAGGGGGGGATATGTGGCTTTGGATCTCCTGCCTCCCCTCCATCTTCCCCTCGCTGGCACTTGGGGTCTGAGTGTGCCTCATGGACTGTTCCTGGCCCATGCCCTGTTCTGTGTGTGCTCCTGATGTGCCTCTGTCCGGACCTCCTGGGGCCCCCATTCCGGGACTGCCTGTGTTGCTGTGGGGGTGCCCGTATGGACTGCTCTGTATTGGGAGTCCTGGTTTCCGTTGCCTGTGTCCAGCTGTGCCCTTGTTCCGTTTCCCCCCCTCTTTCCTGTCCCTCGCCCCCCTTGTGCCCGATGTGCCATGTGTGTTGTCCATACTGCTGTGTCTCCCCCCTCCCTTCCCTTTCTTTCCTGTGCAGGTGTGTGTGTGCCTGGGCATGTGTTTGTGCTGTGTGTTCCATTGTGCCCTCGTCTCTGTGCCTGTTGTGTGTGGTATCTTGGTGGCTCTTCTCCCTCTCCCCCCTCCCTTCCCATTTCCCTTGTGTGGGCATTCCCTTTTGTCCCTTCTGGCTTCATTTGCCCTCAGCCAGTCATGTCTGTGTTCTGCCCCTCCCCGGCTCATTCTGGGTATTTTGACCACGGCCGGGAATCGGTGTCACGTCTGTTGCGCTGCCCTGGACTGTGATCGGGTGGCCCGATTCCCTGCCATGGTTCTGCTCCCGTCACATCTGCTCAGGGCTTTTATTGACCGCAGGGGGTGGTTGAACGGTTCACCACCGCAGGGAATCCACTGTGGTGACTCCGGACTGCGTAACATCTGAAATCACCCATAGTTTATGTCATGACCTCTGTTGTGAGTGATGGCATGGGTATGAGGTGGAAGGGAAGGGTTTATGCCACAACTCCCTTGTGGGGGGTGGGGTGGGGAGGTACAGGCAGATGGGGGGAAAGAGACGGTTTTCTGCTATGATCCATTCTGCAACTGCAGATAGAATACAAACATTGAGGAAAGAGTAGGATTTATGCCACAACTCCTCCTGTGATAGAGGGTAGAGGGTTTGGGTGCGAGATTGTAATTACAGTTTTTAAATTATTAAATTTTGTATTTTGGGGTTTAATCTGCTAACATTTCCATTGTCATATATTTTTATTAGGACTGAAACGAGATTTTGCAAACAAGGAAATTCCCATCAAAATTCCAGTTCTTGATGGTGGGGCTGATCCCATGCCCTGCATGCGCCATGCAGTACATGTGAATGCTTATGTGTGCACACAACCGCCTCTCACACCCATTGCAGGAACATTGGGCATTTTTACACACCCCTTAAAGTTCCATATTTTTCAATCTTCTGTGTTCACAAGTCCACAAGTAAGTTCTGGATTCATTTTTCACACACACACTGCCCTGAGGCAGTTCCTGGATGCATTCTTCACACAAACACTGCCCTGAGGCAGCCTAAAGTAACCACAGGCTGCCATGGAAACCAAGTAACCACATCTTCCCAGAGCAAAGCAGTTTACCAGAATGTCTTACACACAAACGTTCTGGGAGAAGTTCTACACAGCAGTTCAAAGATTCGGATGTTTAAGATCTGANTGTATCTGCCTCTTCCATCCCCCAGGGCCCTGGACTGTATTTACCAGCCCCAGAGAGCTTGATTGAAGAACCACTGCTGCTGTGGGGGCTCTGACAGGTTCCATTGCCAAAGCACCCTCCCTGCTCCAATCACAGATGTGTAAAATGGTTGCCGGGGCTGTTTTGTGCATGCACAAAATGACGAAAGCTCTCAACTAAAATGGTGTCAACATGATTTTGGCCACTGTCATTTTGATTAAAGGTGGTGGCCATTTTACACATGCACGATAAGGAGCAAGGAGGACACATGGCGAGGGATCCTGCCAGAGCCCCCACAGCAGCGGCAGTCCTTCAATCATGCCTTCTGAGGCTGGTAAGTAACACTTTGGGATTCCAGAGAATGTGGGTGGGGGAGGTCCCATTTAATTTCCCATTTAATTCAAGGAGAAAAATCCAAATCAGAAAATCCAAATCCATAAAATGATTAGGATTTTCAAAAGAACTGAACAAAAACAAAAAAAATTAACTGAAATTCCATCTAAACTCTCACCCTTATTTATATTTGAATGCCGTAAACTTTCCTAATGTCGGTTTCATGTACACCTGGCCTGCATTTTCTCACATTTAGTTATGACTTACTTGTAACCTAAAGAAGAGCCTGGTGTGGCTTGAAAACTTAAGAACATAAGCGCCGACTTTGAGCCACCCTGACCTGCAGTAGCAGGAGGGGGCAGCCTATAAATGTAAAGTAAATAAATAAGTAAATAAATAAATAAAAACATAAGTAATGCCATACTTGGTCCGTCCAATGGTCCATTGAGCCCAGCATCCTGTCTCAGACAGTGTCCAATCTTGGTCGCTTGGACAGAGGAGTACACAATCAGGTCATAATGGACAATCAATTCCCTATTGTCTACTCCCAGCTCTCAACAGTAACAGGTTGTGCCCCCTAAACCTACTTAGCTAATAACTGTTAATGGACTTTCTCTCCAACAACTTATCCTTTCCTTTTTAAAACCCATCTATACACCCGGCCTTGACTTGAGATGAGCGAACGCAGNTGGGCCATGCTGTGGGTACACTATGGTTAGCTCTTTTGGGATTTCTGCAACCAGTTGCACTTTTGTGGGGTTGTCTTCTTGAGCAATTGCCCCACTCTTGCAAGCCTGATATTCTGGGCAGTGTTTTGGCTGTGGCTTCAAGAACTTTTCCAAGATGTGACCAGCCAGGGCACTGAGGGAATACTTTAAAGTTTCTTTCTGGTTAATGGTGTGTGAGGAGGGAGGTTGCCTTACATAGGTGGGTTGGGCACACACAATGGAAGCCTTTTTTGGCACCGAGTACTTCTGAGTTTCTGCAATTCAAAATTCTGAAGTTCCAAGTATTTCAAAGGTCTGGAATTCGGAGTTCTGAATTCCAAGTCCTTGGAAAAAGTTCAGAAATACAGCTGAGTACTCAGACTGAGTACCTGGAAGTACTATTCAGTACAGACCTAGAAAAAATGGTTAACAGAGGTAAGGTAGTTAGCATTTAAAAAAAATAATTACATGCAATGAAGGGAACACAGCAGGTATAGGTAAACTTAAGACCATCATTCTGTTAATTTAAGAACAGATTCTGGCATCTTTATTAGAAGTGAAATAGGAATAGCACCTGTTTTCATACGTTATTCCAGTTAAGTTAATTTATGAAAGAAGGTGCTACCTAGTGCAAGTAATAGTATCAGAACCTGGTGTGTGTTTGAGCTGGAAGGGGGCACTTATTCACAGGAACACTTACTCTGCAGTGTAGTCAAACTTCAGTAACACAAACAATTCTTATAATGAACCTCCTTTCATAACAATCACAACTTCAGTTGCATTATGCATAATGCCAGTCCCCACTATACTGAACACCTTGCTATAATGAGCTGTATATTATTTGGATACAACTAAGTTCTTCCATCCATTATATTTGAAATACATCATTGGGGTTTGATTCAATGGGCATTTTTACACACAACTTAAAGTTCCAGATTTTCAATCTTCTAGAATTACAAGTTCCGGATGCATTTTTCACACACACACTGCCATGAGGCACTTCCTGGATGCATTCTTCACACAAACACTGCCCTGAGGCAGCCTAAAGTAACCGCAGCTGTAGACGTGACAGGCTGCCATGGAAACCAAGTGACCTGGAGCAAAACAGTTTACCAGGAGAACTTTTTACACACAAAAGTTCTGGGAGACATTCTACGCAGAGGTTCAAAGANTGTCTTGGTCGAATTGAGCACCTCTCGGTACTCAGAGATGGGTGTTAACAAATATGACGGTGGCCTGGATCAGTTTGCTCTGGTCCACTTGGGTCAACACCAAACCTGCATCCTGTTCCGGGCTCGCCGGCTGTGGGCCCAGTTCAGACCCTGACTGGGTAGGCAGCTGGATCAGAAACGTGGGCCTGCAAGGAACTGGGCCAACAGTCTGGACCTAGGAGCTGCCGAAGAGGGCCAGAGTGGACCAAGCCAGGTGGGTGCATCTGGTTTTGTGCCCACCTGGCCCAACGTAGGTGTTACTATGGCAAGCAGCCATGGCTTCCATACATAGTGGGGGTGGGGGTGGGTGACAGCCTCAGCATGGGGGCAGAGTCAGCCAACCTTGTATTGCTCCCTGGCCTGCCTCCCCAGCTGATTCAAGTCACAGGAACATGTGGTGTTATAGGTTTTTTTACAGGGTTTTATTTTGTATTTTATATTTTTTTCATGATGTGAGCTACCCTGAGCCTCAGGGAACAGAGCATGGTAAAAAATAAAATAAATAAATAAATAAATAAATAAATGCAGTGACTGTAAGCACTTGTCCAGCTTCTGAGAAGTCCAAAAGCTATCAGGATTGGAAGCAAAATGGTGCTTCCACTGTAAGAGCTACAGCGGGTCAAAACTAACGAGGAAACTACACTTTGCACCCTAAATTTTAAGGGAGCCGGGATGAAACAGACATGCACGTAACTGCACTTTAATATCACTTTAGCACCACTTTAACATTTCTTATACATGTTGCAGGGCTGTATTGGTGTCCTATGCAGCCCTGCAACATGCATAAGAAATGTTAAAGAGGAGTTAAGTTCCATGTCTGTTTTCACCCATGGGGTATATCTTCCCTCCATTCTTCCCCCTCTGTATTTGCACTTACGTTGTGGTTTTCTCCAAAACATTTATACCAGTCAGCTCTGATTTTTGACAGTGCCTAATTTACTGGCAAATGTAATTACTACAATATTTTATCGAAGATAACAAGAATGGGAACTCTATATTAAAACATATTTCCATCTTCAATTGACTCCCATTACTTTTCCACATGCCAATGTACTTGTACTGAAGAACAGAAATGTATCTATCACATGCAATAAATAATTTTCTAAGCAGAAAGTTTATGCAATGTCAATATACATCAGACTTGGTACAGTTTCAATGAAGTGAAAACTAATTAGTCCCTGATTTGATTTTTATGTACTCTCTTTTGCATCCCAGCATAATTTTCACTTGAAATCATTTCCAGTCATAATTCACCAAGAGCATCCTAATAATCTTTTGGTCTTTCACACTACCTCTAAAAAGGTTCTGACCTAAATCCTCATGTGTTCCACATCATTTCCTTCTAGAGATTATCAGGCCATGCTGAAGAGCAAATGAGTTGTAAGGTCAAGAGATCCTTACTGTGAGACAACTGCTAAAATCTTAGTAGTTATGATTGTATCTCTCTATTATACCTTAACCACTATTTGACAAATTCCCATTAGAGCTTCATAAATTAATGAGAGTTATTTTAATTAAGGCAATATGTTGCTCCATTATAGGAATATAAAATACACTGACCCTGACAACAATAAAAAACATATTTCTTAAAGGCTTAGTGAGATGGCATAACTTTAGACACTGGTGACTTCCATGGATATGCAATTGGTGGTTTAAGAGCAGCAGAAATCATTGACTAATAGTTATGTTAAGAGTGAAAGTGGATCTGAAATTAATCTTTCCCTCCCCTCCCAAAATGCATTTCAGCCGCCTGAAAGAAAGCAAAATATAGAGGATAGAATTTAAAAACTTGTATGAAGATTTTCATATTGAAAAGTCCATTTAAAATGTAATAACTTCAGCAGTATTTTAGAGTAAAGTCCTATTCTTATTTGGTTATGNATGAGTGGTGTGGAAATAATAAAGAGTGAGCAGTTATTTACCCTCTCAGCTAGTACTAGAACTAGGGGACACTCCATGAAACTCATGAGTGGCAAGTTTAAAACAAATAAAAGAAAATATTTTTTCACTCAGCGTATATTTGGGTTGGGTACTAGCCCTTACCACAGCCTCTACTGCCAGAGGCTGTGGTAAGGGTCAGTACCATAGCTGAGTTTAAAAGAGGTTTGGACAAGTTTCTGGAAGATAGGTCCTTTAGGAGCTATTATCCAGACAGGATCGGGGAAGATGATGGGAGCTGGGGGAAAACAAGAGTGAATGGATCCCCCAGTGTGACCTGTTGGGTGCTTCTCCCAAGCCACCATGATTAGCCACTGTCAGAGACAGGATGCTGGGCTAGATGGAACATTGGTCTGATCCAGTATGGCACTTCTTATGTTCTTATGAAAAAGTTCAGAAAGATTGAATAAAGGGACTGATGTTAGAAGCAATTTACTTTAAAATGTATTTCTGGCTGTAAGATTTGTTTTGTCCATTCATTTTACATGAAATTTGGCAGTCTTGTATTTCAGACCATCAGGATCATTTCTTCCAAATTTTAGAAAGATTCAATAAAGTGTTCAAATTTTATAAGCATTTTAAGTTTCCCTCTTGAAGACTTTTGTTATTCAGGTAAGTAGCACTTGCAGTGCCATTCAGAGACAGGCATGACTCTGAGGCAGGCATAGAAGGGGCATAACTGGGACTTCAGGCAGCAAGGCAGAGGGCAGGGGGGAGCATCCTAGAAATCAGGAGACATGGTTCACACATCCAGCCTGACCAATTGTCATCACACTCACATCCTGCAGGACCGTGACAGAGGAGATAAGGGAATCTTGTATTAGCTCTTTCTTAAGCAGATATTTCCAACTTCCCAGTAACAAGTGAGGAAGAGGAGTTGTGGTGGTCACAGCACAGAAGGATATATGGGTGACATTTTCTACTGACCAATTGGCATCACAAACACATCTTTTACCACAGTGACAAACAGCAGAGAATCCCTGGAATACTCTCCAGATACTGTGCAGGCTTATAAATTTGTAACCTCTTATCAGATATTTCTGATATTTGTCAGAGATGCTCCTAACCGTCTGAGATACAATCCTACCAAATGTCATATAAACTGACAAGAATACAAAGACTTTACAGTCAGAAATGCATTTAAAAGTAAATAGCTTATATCGTGCGGACCCTTTATCCAATTCTTCAGACCTTTGGCAGAGATAGAACCCTTGCGGGTGGGAAGGGGTATAAACATGAGAAGTTTCATCCAATGTGGATGGGACACAAAGATATTACAACCAGAAATGTGTACATAGAATTTTGTAAAATAACAAACTTCAACTGCTTATACAACTGAATCCCTTTAACCATTCATTCTGAAACTTGGCACACATAATTCCCCCTCTTGTGGGTATAGCCATGCAAAGTATGATCAAAATCAAATGATAAATAAAAAGATTACAGCTGAAAATGTGTTTCCCATTTAAACCAATGGAAATCAAAGCCAAAAACTAAAACTAAAACAAATCAAAGAGTAATGAGATGTAGGGCTGGGCAAACAGAACTGAGTTCAGAAATTCGGTTCAGTTCGAAAATTGAGTTCGGTTTGGAATTTCGGTTCGGTCGACCGAACTATTCAAGTTTGGTCCGAACTCCGAACTTTCGAACAAAGTTCAGAAATTCAAACCCCATTGAACTAAATGGAATATTATCTTATAGGGATGGGAGAACAGAACCAAGTTTGAAAATTTGGTTCGGTTCGAAAATCGAGTTCGGTTCGGAAGTTCAGTTCGGTCAACTGAACAGGTCGAGTTTGGTCCGAACTCTGAACTTACGAACCGCGTTCGCCCATCCCTAACGAGATGTAATGAAAATGAATGAAGTTTAATAATGAAAGTGAAAGCAATAACAAAAATAAAAGAGAGTTACTGTGCACATCCCTACTTCATACATGAGGCATTTCATATCCGTTATCATTTTTCTTGCTCCTTTCTGTATCTTTTCTTGTTCTATTATATCTTGTTTTGAGATTGGGCACCATAGATTTATATAGACACATTATGATATTTTCATTTTTATTCTCTATCCCTTTCTGAATAATTCATAACATCCTGTTTGCTTTTTGGCTTCTTCTGCACATTGAGTTGAGGATTTCAATATATTATCAACAGTGGTCACAATCTCCAAACCTCTTCACATCGGATCTGTATGACTCAATGTACTCTTAATTTATGTGTCCACAGGTTGTATGCATGACGTGTGTTGGGGGGGATTGCACATAGCATACACAGTGCATAGGATTGGCCACACTGACTCCAAGATCCTTTTCCTGAGTGGCAACCTATAATTTAGAACTCAGCATTGTGTACATACAGTTTGGAATATTTTTCCTATGTGCATCACTTTACACTTGTCAACATTAAATTTTATCTGCCATTGAGATGGCTAGTTACCCAGTCTCGCAATATCTTCCTGCAATTCTTCACAGTCTGCTCATGTTTTAACTACCTTGAACAACTTTGGATGATTTCAGACGTGATGGTGGTCCAGTTGACCCTGGCGCGGAATCACCCACATGATTCCCTAGCAGAATGAGACTGGCCCATCAATAGACCATCCTCGAAAGCGTGGTTATTTTGATCCCCGCCAGAGGTTCACTGTGGTGAACCTCTAGCAGGGATCAAACAGACATTACGGGACCATTCCCCACCACAGGGGATTGTCTGTAGTTGAGCATGATCTCGTAACGTCTGAAAATACACATTGTGTCATCTGAAAATTTGATCACCTCAGTTTTTACTCCCCTTTCCAGATCATTAATAACTATATTAAACACCACCAGTCCCAGTACAGATTCCTGGGCATGCCATTATTTACTTACTTCCATTGCAAAAACTGGCCATTTAGTCCTAATCGTTCCTTCCTATCCTTTAACCAGTTACCAATCCATGATAATAATAATAATTTATTTACGGCCACGGCCAATAACAAATGACACACATACAAACACACAGAACAAAAAACACAGGACAAAACCAGAAGCATACACCACCCATCCAACCATCATCTGGGCATTTATCCATGACTAAAA
>QEPC01011744.1:2091-12238 GCA_003113815.1 Sphenodon punctatus
CAAATTCAAATCGACCTCAGTGTGTTCTGTGCGGCAGAATTGCTCTAGTCTGGTGATGTAGGAATCACCAATGAACCAAATGTTCTTCATCATTACCTAATGGAATAAGGCAAGCAATTAGTGATTAGTAGGCTATTTTTAAAAAAATATATTAAATAAATGTCCTTATTACACTTACTTAAATTCTGTAACGGAGAGAACGCTGCTGAAGTGATTGTCTGCCAAATGTATCAGGGAGTTGATCTGAAGAATGGATGAGAGTTTAGGTTAGCAGTAAGCATCATGTTTGATGAAGAATGTTGATTTCATCTTTATTATCACAAACTAAGCAAGTAAATAAGTAACACACAAAGCACATGCACACATCACACATCAACAACATATGCCGCATGGGAGCGGGACTCTGGATGGGGGTGCATGCCAGAGGGAGCCACTCACTACAGAGAGGCCTGAGTGGGTATACTCCTATTTGTCAAATGATAGTCTCAGAATCACATTGAAAATGATTGTAACTAGGGTTGTGACCTACGCAAATATGTAAGGTATGCTTAGGCAAACTACATGCAGTACCTGCCTTGACTAAGTTGCCAAAACTTGAATGTTCACACAAATCATGAGCTGGGAGCTAAAAATCATGAAACTGAAATAAAAAGAACCAAAGTGTTTCCAGGGACTATCATGTTTGTGGGAATGGGAAGAGGCAGTTGAAGAACAACATAAGATTGCTGCCTCATAAACAATGTTCTTCGCGAGGGCTCTGAACATTGTCACAAATGCCAACCCTTTGGAAAGTACAGTTTGGAATGAGCAGAAAGGTGCTTTGTATACTGTGTGAGGGCTCGAGACTCTCATTGTGTGACTGTTCAAACTAGTAAGCTGTGCTTGATATATGACTGTGTGTATAATGGTGCCCGAGCGCATCCCATTTGTGAGAATGTTCGGAACCAGCTCGGAAAACCATTGTTTACAAGGCAGCAACCTCAAGGCATGCCTTTCCGGTGGGGCTTTTTTTCTTTTTTGAAAAAATACTGCCAGCCTGACTTCACTGTTTCCATACACTGCAGTGGGTTGCGGGACAGGCCAGGGAAGGGCCACCAGCCCCCCTCCTGCACCGCATAACCAAGGGAAGCTTGCAATTTGGGTGGTAACTTGGGGAGGCATAAGTTAGGTGGTGGCCCTGGAAGTTCGGTGGGTGCTTGAGCCGCAGTGCACCCATGCAGTTGACACCGAGGTGGCATCCCCAACACTCCTAGCTCTGTAGTGAGTGTGACTACCCCGGCAGCCACCCCCTCCCTAGTTATGCATGGGCTCCATTTCTAGTCCCTGGCTACCATCCCACCTCCCACCCCACTCTGGGACAGCTGATTGTGTGTGTGTGTGTATATGTATATGTGTGTGTGTGTGTGTATATGTATATGTATATGTGTGTGTGTGTATATACACGTGTGTGTATATACACGTGTGTGTGTGTATATATATATATGTGTGTGTGTGTGTGTGTGTGTGTGTGTGTATAATATCAGCATATACGCTCCACTGGCCCGGAGGGGGGGCGGCAGCCAGTAACTGCCGGAGCCGCCGGAGACCCTGAAGCAGGGAGGGACTCAGGAACCCATGGGGGAATAGGCAGGGGGGGCGCTGCCGGGAGAGTCACTCAATAGAGAGCTGGGGGGGCAGTAGCTGTGGAAGCTGCCGGAGACCCTGGAGCAGGGACTCGAGTCAGGAGCACATGGGGGAATAGGCAGGGGGGGCTGCTGGGAGAGTCACTCAATAGAGAACCGGGGGGGTAGCTGTGGAAGCCGCCAGCGAACCTGGAGCAGAGACTTGGGACGCACATGCGGGAATAGGTGGGGGGGAGCTGCCGGGAGAGTCACTCAATAGAGAGGCAGGAAGGGGGGGCGGTAGCTGCAGAAGCCGCCAGTGACCCTGGAACAGGGACTCCAGAGCACATGGGGGAATAGGCATGGGGGGGCCTGCCGGTAGAGTCACTCAATCAATAGAGAGCCAGGAGGGGGGGCGGTAGCCGGTAGCTGCAGAAGCCGCTGGCGAGCCTGAAGCAGGGAATAGGCAGGGGGCTGCTAGGGGAGTCAGTCATGGGAGAGCACAGAGGGGGAGAGGCAATAGCTGCGGTTGCCATTTGCCCACTGTTCACAACTAAAGAATCAGGACAGCGACAGTAATAATGTTTTCTCAAATTATCCAATGATCCCACCATCCAACCAACAGCCATTATCATGAACAACAAAATGAACATAAGCACAAACTGAGCAATAAACATATACGTAAACACTAAAAGGCTAGCAGCAAACAATATGTGTACATTTATTTTAAAAAAGAATAATGGAAAATGTAAAGTGTATCTGTAGCAGAATTACTTTAGCTACTTCAGCACTAAATTAGCAGGTAAATAAAGCACAGTTTAGCAGAATTAGCAGAAAAGTTCAAGCACTTACACAAAACCTTCTTTATGTTGTGTGTAGTCTGCTTATCCAAAATCGATGGTATGAATTAAGAAGGGATAGGACTCTCTCTCCTGGAGTCACGATGCAGTGTTTCTTCAAGGAGCGCAGAAGATCAGAGTGTGTTAACAAACACAGACACTGGCGGCGTGACTCCAACAGTCATTCACTCTTACTGCGATTGGGGATCAAGAGGGAGAAGAAGGGTACAAACACACCTATTTATACTTAATGGTGAAGGCGGTACATGTCTCTCTGGGAAAGTCATAGCCGATGAAATTGGGCATGCGGGTGTCTGTCAACAGGGTCCGAGAGTTGATCATGCCGCCGGGTCTCACGGTACCGAGTATTCCAGGCAGTGTAAACATGATACAATGATCAGATAACCACAAAGATTCCGCGATCAATGGAAAGGGGAGTTGCTGCCGTTTCTTATTGAAATCCGCAAAAGTTCCGCTTCCGTTGACCAGTCGCAATGCCGTGGCACCATTTGCGGCAAACCGCAGCCGTCGGAAAGCTGTCTCTGCCGAACTGTACTACGATGTGTGGAATAGGGGTTTCCATCAGTAACAACTGCCGCAGCAGTATACCACTACAGCCCTAGTCTGGGGGAGGTTGGACTCGAACTACGGATTGGATGGTTTCCCATTGACTTCAACGGGATCCAAATCTGTAACTAACCCGGAAATAACAGATCCAAATCTGTAACAGATCTGAATCTGTAATTTAATTTGAATGCTCATTCCTAACCATATGTATCTCTTCCTTCATATTTAAGAAAATTAGGGTTTTTAAAATGGTTTCTGACGGAGAATGTATTTTTAACCACTAATGCAAGCACAACTGCCCCCCTTGCCATACAGCCTGCCCTCATTTTCTCCTCACCCCATGCTAATAAGAAAGGCTGTGTACAGAGCCCATTTAGGCCTTTTGTACATACGTCGCCGCAGGCCCGATAGGTGGAGATATATGGGCAAGCACACCAAGCACACACCCAGTGGCACCAAGCCCAGGGACATTTACACGAACACCAATGCGGGGGTTGTGATGGGCCAACACACACACACCTGGCAAACACCCACCCAGGGAAACACCAAGCAAACGCCCATGATGTTTACACAGACCGCCCATACACCGAACGGAGGGGAAACCACGCCCAGCACAGTGACATTACAACATGGCTGAGAGAGGGCAAATAAAGTCACAGCACATGTCACCATCCCTACACTGCCAGATGCCAAGCAGGTGGGGGAGGAGGGAGCAGGGATAACAAGAGATGCAAAATATCAACCCCTGTCCAGTCCCGAGACAGAGGCCAGACAGCCAGGTGCCACGGGCCCCCAACAAACCAGACCCCATGCACACACTATAGTGCACACAAGCACACAGGGAAATCCAGCAGGTCGAGGGAGTCAGGAGGACCCCCCACGGGGGAGGGGGACTGGAGCAGGAAACGTCCCCGTGGGGAACGGACAAGGCCCAAAATGGGCAGGGACCACACCATCACCCCTCTGTCGAGGACCACCACCCACAGAACCTCCAAGGCCCAGGAACAATGAGCTGGGAACAGGACAGATGGGATGATTGTGGCTGGCGCAGAAGGCCACACCACAGACAGGACGGGAGGACACAGAGAGGGGAGGGGAACCCCAGGAAACACAAACCAGCTGCAAAGCTGCAGCTGCCTACCAAGCACAGACCAGGGATGCACAGGGCTGTGGGGGACCCCAACAACAAGGCAGGGAAGGTTGGGGAAATAACCAGCAAGGGCAAGAGACAATGGGATGGTAACCCCACCCCACGGCAAGGGGGTGAAGGGACAATAAGGGAAGCAGGGGCCAAATGGTAGCCCACAAACACAACCAAGAGGGCACAACACAGAGGACAGGGAACCAAGGGGTTACCCCAAAGGGGTCCAGCCAAGAGGCAGCACAACCACGGGGGGGGGGAGACACAGTGATAGACCCAGTACCAGCCAGGGAGCCATGCCACAACCAGAAACCTGCCACACATAGGACTAGAACACAGGGAAGGAGAACACAGACACCCAGGGAAGCGAGCAAACCAACTTTGTCGGTGCATTCAGATTTTGAATGCCCACGCTCTTTATTCAAATTGGAATTAGTATGGTGGGGGTAATTGCCATTCAGCAATTTGGGTCTAGTACTAACAAACGTAACAAATTAACCATAAAAGCCACGGGGTGACTTGGATGTGCCCTCCAATGCCAGCCCCAATTGCTCTCCTCAAATGTCTCCCCTTTGGCCCTTGGCTGACGGCCATGGCCAGAGGGGACAGTGTCCTTTCTGGATGGAAGTAAGGATTTTGGGTGCCGCCAGCTTGGGGACCATGCGTGTCCCTGTCCGCCTTCACAGAACACCCCTCCCGAGGATGCTAACCCCGGCACTGGCCGTGCCCTGCCTCTGCACCAGGTGTTGCATCCCCATCTCTTAAGGAGATGACTCCTTCAACTAGTTATTTCCTACAAAAACCTCATAACAATACTGGTCCCCTGCCACTAAGGGGCCACCACTGTTTACAACTGACGGGCCTGACCCCGTCCCCCACCCATGCCCACCTCGCCTTCCAAAATTTCAACTAACCTGGCCTTCAACGTGGCCAAATAACTATCATTTCCTGGTGGGGGCAGGTGTGCTTCGTCGGAGCAATAAAATGCAGGAGTCCTGTACATAATTCCGTAGTGGGAAACCCTGTGGCCACCCCTCTGTGCAACCCACTTCCCGATGTCCCAGTTAATATTACGCTGGGTTTTATCCTGGCCAACGAGGTTGGTCCAGACTATTACAACTCCCGGGAGAAGTTTCTCAACTTCCAGGAGGTCATATTTAATGTGCACAATCAATCTAACCCCCTTTTTCTTTCGCAAGTCATACTCCCCAAGGTGGATTACCACAACGTCTGGTCGTGGTCCAGCAGCCTCTGCCCTGAGGGCATGAAGCAGTTGGTGCCACCTCATCCCACTGCGCCCCATCCAGCATACCATGGCTCAAGCTGAGAGTCCCAACTGAGATCCTCAGCGCATCTGCCCGGCTGCTTTCCCAGCCCAGTGCACAACGCTGTGGCTGATGATCCAAATTAGGCTTCTGTGGGGGAACCGTGCCAGACCTGAGAGCACAGACAAAAACAAGGTTACTGCGGGGGATTTCGCACATAGGTTTGGTAGGCCCAAGATTGCCACCGCCCCATGGCCCTGATTCCCTGCTCTGAGAGGCTGACTGTGGCTGCAAAAGAGGCTGCTCCTATTCTAAAGGAATGTGATCCGTACTCGTAGGGAGAGAGGACAAGATGGCCCAAGGCTTTCCGGAGGACGGAAGTAAATTGGTGCCTTGTGAGGGGCACGCCGGTTACGTTCTGGAACAAGGCCCCCGCCGCTGGTGGGCAGGCTCTGAGATATTCCTGAACCAGGACCTGAACCAGGCACAGCTCAGGGGCTCCTGCCCGGTAAAGGGTGACTATCTGGCCCCTACTCCTCTGGTCCATCTTGGACCACCTCAACCTCAGGCAAAGGGCCTGGTATTCTATCCGTACATCATCAGTGGCTAGGGCCCGGTTTGTACTGTCCCGTGCTGACTCGGCTACCACCTCGCTCACACAGAATGCCCTGAAGAAAGCTACTTTGAATGCTGCGAAGAAAAGTGTTGACTTGAAAAGATTAAAGCAAAGTCTGGGGAGGGCATCACATATCCTAATGAGAAGGGAGGGGGTGATAGGGGCCCTGGTGTCATGTTCTCTGGGCCACTCCTGGGACCAGCTCTCTTTACATTCTGTGGGCAAAAAACCCCTATCTGGTGGGGGGTGACCTGCCAGGCGGCTCATGAAACCTAGTGCTGACCGTTTACTGGCAATAGTTCCCACCGCTGTGCCTGCCCTCAGTGACAGGGAAAATTGGAGCATTTGTGCTTCAGGGATCGTGGAAATCTCCTACCCAACCTTGTCGGGCCTGAAATGCCTGGAATTCCCTGAAGACCCGTTTGTAAGCCGCGCAGGTTTGCACAGCTAGGGATCCCTGTATGACATTGTATAACTCTAGGATCCAAGGTTCCACACAGTTGGCGGGAGGGGTTCCAGTGTCAGCCTAGTTCCAGGTGCCAGGGAGTGAAAGCACTCCATCTGGAAACAAGAAATGGCACTGCCTACGCCGTTACTAGCACCCGGTACATGCTTAGCAGCAAACAAGATGTTGTGACACAAGCACGCCAGGATGAATGCCCTAACCAACTTCATGACCCTGTGGAACCTGGAGGACATCGAGTTGATAACGTGTACCACTGCCATGTTATCACACCAGAAGAGGTTGGAATGGTTCACCAGGTCCGCTGCCCAGAGGTGTACGGCCACTACTATTGGGAAGAATTCCAGGAAAGGTAAGTCCCATGTAATCCCCTTGTTCCATCCACTCCAGGGGCCATGGGGCGGCACACCACCTGTCCTGGAAGTATACCCCAAATCCTGTACCCGCCACCACATCAGAGTGGACCTGTAGTTCAGCCTCTAGCAGGAGGTCGTCCCACCAGAAGCTGACCCTGTTGAACCCTTCTAGGAATGTTGCCCATGTCTGGAGGTCCTCTTTCATCTCCCGTGTGACTCGAATGTGATGGTGAGGTGAAGGGTTACCCCGTAGCTTATCGTAAAGTCGTGACAGGAAGGCTTGGACAGGGGCCACCACCCTGCATGCAAAGTTAAGACTCCCTATTACGGATTGCAACCCCCTGTCAGTTTTATTGCAGCCAGGAAGGTTTTTGTCTTGGCCTTCAGTGCTGCAAGCCTATCCCCCGAGAGTCAGGAGATGCCTCTGACCGTGTCCATTTCAATCCACAAGTAAGTGAGTGTAGTGACCGGCCCTTCCGTCTTCTCTGGGGTCAAGGGAATTCCTAATTCATCCGCCACCCCCTGGAAGGTCTTCCTCAGTCCAACACATTCACAGGTTCCTGCTCTGCCTATGAAAAGGAAATCATCCAAATATTTTTTTGGTCGGCCTTCTTCACCGATTGAACTGCTGTATCGAAAGGAATTTATTGGACTGAGGTGAGCTCCCTCGGGATGGCGTCATTGACTGACCTGCCCCAAGAGTAGGATAAATTATGTATCAGGCAGAATTCGCTGGGGGTTTTATTTGGAATAATCCCCAGGAGGGAGACAATCAGGTCCACCATTGGCGAGGTTGTGAAAGGGCCAGCCACCCTCCCATTGGCAATCTCCTTTCCCAATTTAGCCCTCACCACATATTCTAGCCCCACTATGGAGGTGACCCTACCAGGCTGCATATTCTCTGCTGGGATCCTAAAACCATCACGAACCTGCCAACTATATACAACACTTTGCTTCTGTCTGGGTGGTTGGCTAGCACCCTCTCCAGCTGTTCAACTCTGACTGTAGGGATATGCAAACAGAGTTCAGGGGTTTGGTGTTTGGCCCGAACTTGGGGTGTGAAGACCATTTTCAAACAACCCGAACCCGAACTGCCCCCCACCCGAACCTGCCGAACAAAATTTGGGTTTTGAACCCGTTCGGGCGGGGGGCAGGGGGTAACCCGGTTTTCCCTCCCCCCTCCAGGCTGTGTGGGTGGAAGGAGTTCTGGGGCTCACCTCCCCCCACCCTGCCCAGCCTGCTAAAAAATTGTTTTAAAAAAAACAAAACCCCACCTCACCCCAGGGATCGACCTACCTGGTGGTTCCAGGGCTCCAGCAATGGCAGCAGTGGTGGGTCCAGTTTCGGTGACACTCTGGAGTACCTCAGGCCTCTTGTAGTCCTTCCAGGAACTGAAGGAGGGCTTCCAGCCCCTCACTTTCAGTGATCAAAAGCAGCCACCGCATCGAGAAGCAGCCAGCCACTCCAGCCCCAGGTCCCACTGTCAGGATTCTGAGGCCTACATTACAGGCAGGGAGGGCTGTCATCCCACTTCATCCAGAAGCTGCCACTCCAGCCCCTGGGCCCACCATCAGGGTTCTGGGACTGTCATTCTGCTCATGGGAGCCGTCATTCCACCACATCAAGAAGCAGCCAGCCACTCCAGCTTCAGGTCCCACTGTCAGGGTTCAGGGGCCTACGTTACAGGCAGGGAGGATTGTCATTCCACTTCATTCAGAAGCTGCCACTCCTGTCCCAGGACCCACCGTCCGGGTTCTGGGGCCATCATTCCACTCACGGGGAGCCATCATTCCACCACAGCAAGAAAGAGCCAGCCATTCCAGCCCCAGNTCCAGCCCCAGGACCCACCATCAGGGTTCTGGGACCTACGTTCCAGGCAGAGAGGACTGTCCATCCACGTCATCCAGAAGCTGCCACTCCTGTCCCAGGACCCGCCCTCAGGGTTCTGGGGCCATCATTCTGCTCATGGGGAGCTGTCATTGCACGTCATCCAGAAGTTGCAACTCCAGCCCCAGGACCCACCATCAGGGTTCTGGGGTCTATGTTCCAGGCATGGAGGGCTGTCCATCCACATCATCCAAAAGCTGCCACTCCAGTCCCAGGACCCGCCCTCAGGGTTCTGGGGCTGTCATTCCACTCATGGGGAGCTGTCATTCCACATCATCCAGAAGCTGCCACTCCAACCCCAGGACCCGCCCTCAGGGTTCTGGGGCCTACATTCCAGGCAGGGAGAGCTGTCCATCCACATCATCCAGAAGCTGCCACTCTAGCCCCAGGACCCACAGTCAGGGTTCTGGGGCAGTCATTCCGCTCACGGGGAGCTATCAGTCCACCGCATTAAGAAACACAGCCACTCCAGTCCCAGGACCCACCGTCAGGGTTCTGGGGCCTACATTCCAGGCAGGGAGGGCTGTTGTTCCACTTCTTCCAGAAGCTGCCACTCCAGCCCCAGGACCCACTGTCAGGGTTCTGGGTCCTACGTTCCAGGCAGGGAGGGCTGTTCATCCACGTCATCCAGAAGCAATAGGGGTGCTGCTGCTGCTCAGCCTACTGCTGGTGCTACTGGGGGCAGGGCTGGGGGCAGGGATAGACCCCGTTGGCTGAAAGGAGTGGCTGCTCCCACTATCCCCAGTGGCATTCTGCTGCTGCTGCCGCACACTCTCCAGAGCTCTCCCTGCCTGCCAGACTCTCTCCACCAGCTCACCCTTCCAGTGGCCATAGAGCACTGTCTGGCATGCCACACTGCCCTTGACCCTGGGGACCAGCATGGTTGCCAACACATATTCCTCCCGCTGTAGGAGCTCATCAAACCGCGCCTTCAGCCCTGGCTTCAGCTGACGCACCAGGGCAACCACCTCAGCCACCAGTTTCTTGCCCTGAGGGCCACAATGCTACCCCTGGAGAATCTCCTCCAGGCTCCTGAGGAGACTGTGGACCAGATGGGTCACCTGGCTGATGGTGGCCATGGAGTAGCTGATGGTCTCCGTCATGGCCAGGAATGGTCAGAGCACAAAGACCATGTGAGCCAGGATCTCCCATTCTGCCCATCATACCCTGGAGATGCCCCGCTGTCTGTCATCAGTTGGACCTGATGCAAGGCTCGAGAAGCTGCTCGAGTATCAGGAACGTGGAATTCCAGCTGGTGGACACATCCTGCACCAGCTGGTGCACTGGGGAGCCTTGCTCTGCCTGCTTCGCCCAGAGGAAGTTGCTGACCTTCACACTCCGGTTAAAGAAACCGGCCAGCTTCCTCCCCCACTTGATAAGGAAGCTAAGGGTGCCTGCCCCAATCCCCTTCT
>QEPC01011744.1:23022-93127 GCA_003113815.1 Sphenodon punctatus
TGTATTATGGATGGGTGTATTATGTATGAGTTACCCAGGCCAACTTCTTTTGTTCGTTGGAATATTGTATTTTATTCTAACTATTGTATTCTTTTCTCCTTGCTTACCTTTATACTTAACTATGACCTAGGCTTATGCCTGAATAAATATTACTTACTTACATTGTAATAACAAGAATTAAAAATAATGATAATGAAAACAAAAATGAAAATTACTTTTTGTTTTTGAAATAATGGGGGGAAACTGAAAAATGTATTTCTGGCTATAGCTTTTTTGTTTCTTATTCAATTCTGATGAAACCTGGGGAGATTGTACCCCCAATGGAGGACACTATGTGTACTACATTTTGGAAAGATTAGATAAAGGGAACCGATTTTATAAGTAATTGAATGTTGTGATTTTAAGAAAAGCTGCATACACATTCCTGACTACAACCTCTTTATCTTCCATCTAATTTGCATGAAAGCTAGGAAGCTTATGTCCCTCCCCAAGATTACAAATCCTGTCAACTTTCAGAAAGAGTGGATAACGAGTCCTGATGTTATAAGCCATTAACTTGAAAATGCATTTCTGGCTGTAACATTATTATATTCCATTCTGTTTACAAGACATTTGGCAGAAATGTATTCCACACCTTCCCTACCATCTCTGCCAAACTACAGGACAATTTGATAAAGAGTCCCAATTTTATAATCAATTGAAGTTATCTCCTTGAAGACCATTATTCAGATAAATAGCAACACATGCAGAGCCAATCAGAGGCAGGCACCTGGCATGGCAGAGGGAGGGAGGGAGGCTGAAGGAGGGAGGATGGGGAGCAACCTAACAGACTGACAGACACATTCACTGGCCAATTACTGCATGCTTTCAGCTTTACAGGACCAATCGGTGGTGGCACTGAGGCAGGCATAGACGGGACATAACTGGAACTTTGGGGATAGCATCCCAGCAATCAGGAGACATGGTTTAAACTTTCAGGCTGGCCAATTGTCACAATCACATTGTACAGCGGTGACAGGACATAAGAGAATCTCTACTGGCTCTTTCTTAAACAGATGTTTCCAACTTCTGTGGGGTGGGGCTGGCCACCCACACATTTGTTTAGCTCCCCACCCTATCTGGGCCATGCGGTCGGTGAGGCAGCTCTCTGACCACAGGCACATTTGTTTAGTGACCCTCCCTGTCCGGGGCTGTGATGTCTGTGGTTTCCCACCCTGGGCCATTGTGCTGCTGTGCCACCCACCTGTCTGTTTTTACCCGAAGTCATACTCTAAAAAACAGGAGCTGTAAACTCGACATATTTCAGCAGATATAATTTGTCTGCTTAAGCTGAAGTACTGTCCATAAAACGCTACATTAAAAGGCAAACAGAAATGATACCAATAGCTATAGTTTCTCTTTAGAAAGTCCATTATGCAATGAAAGCCATTTTCTCCAGTCGTCCTGTTGTATCTAATACTAAGATCAAGCGTAGTAACTTGAACTTAGCAAAAGCAATAATCCAAGAAGGCCACTTAGCCTTAGAGGTATCATTTTACAAAAAGTATGCGAGTCTCAGAGTTCCTAAGTAAAGGCAGGCTTTGCAGGGTTTGACTTTAATTCAGTTGCAGGAACCAACCTTCAACTAATCCCTAGAAAACGTCTCATTTGCTGAAGCTCATTGCCCCAGCCAAGATGTGGTGGGCTAGAAAAGGTCAATGTCCTTTTCAGAGAAGTCTGTTGGGTTCTTCTGTGGCATATGCCTGGATGCCTATTGCTGCCTGCAAAGGATGGATTTGGTTATTATGGCCCACGGGTAGATGTGCTGTAAAGAGAGTTTTTTAAGATGCAAGTGAGGATGGTACAATTATGTGGGGAGAGAGACTTTTGTACTGAAAATGTGACTTCCAGCCCTGAGTAGTTGAGTTCAGGCAGGTAATCAGGGTGAGCAGGTGAGGCAAGGCGAGGTACTTAGTGGAATCAGCACTGGTGGACCTTTTATGTCCCATAGCACTCGTACACGCATTGTACTTAAGGTGGCCAACTGTCCCGGAACTCCCGGGACTACCCCAAAAATGGGGTGTCTTTCCCACGGTCCCTGCCAGCAGGTTAAAGACCCTGAAACCCCCTTGGCCCCTGCCAATTCCTCCTCCACACAAGCTCTAGTTGGCCGGTGCCTCACTCCTCCATTCCTTTTGGTAATGGCACTTGCCAGAAAGAGAGGGTCTGTGAACAGGGCCAGGAGGCACTCACTTCCTCCGGGTGGGATAGTGTGGAGGAGCAGAGGAGAGAGCTCACCTGCTCCAGCGGTGACACAACTCGGCGAGGCGGAGAGGACCTGAAGGCAGTGAGGAGGTGAGGCAGTCGGAGCCAGCCAGGAGGCTCAATTCCGACAAGATGGATGTGATGCTGATGGGTAGGATCGGAGGTCTGGGGGAGGGGGATAACCCCTGTATTAGGGGGTCCATCCTCCATTGGTTCCATCTGTGCGGAGCCTGGGGGTGTTTCTGGATGCGCAGCTGTGCCTGGATTTGCAGGTGTCAGCTGCGGCCAGGAGTGCCTTACGCCAATTTCATCTGTTGAAGAGACTCTGCCCATATGTCTCAGACTCTGATCTTGCCACTGTCATCCATGCATTCATCATCTCGAAGGTGGACTATTGCAATGCGCTCTACATGGGGCTGTCTTTGGTGACGGCCCAGAAGCTGCAGCTGGTGCAAAATGCAGCAGCCTGCCTCCTTATGGGGATGGGCCTCAGGGAGCATATAACACCTATGCTCCAGGCATTGCACTGGCTGCCTATTGTCTTCCGGACCCAATTCAAGCTGCTAGGTGTCCTACACGGTCTGGGTCTTCCTTATCTGAAGGATCGCCTCACTCCCTGGGCGTCCCCTGCGGTTGTCTGGGAGTACCTTCATAGAGGCCCCGCTTTATTGGCAGGTCCGCAGAGACAAGTGGGTGTTCTCTGCGGCTGCTCCAACATTGTGGAACGCCCTCCCGGTGGAGATCCATCTCAGCCCGAATCTTCTCACCTTCTGTCGACAATGTAAAACTTGACTTTTACGTCAAGCATTCGGTGAGGGGGGATGGGTTAATCGGGTGGGGATTGGATTTTTTTCTTAGCACAGAAATGGTTTTATATACTTTATGATGTATCTTTCTTATTGTATTTAGTATTTTTATATTTTTATTGTTTTATATATATATTGGAAGCTGCCCCAAGTCGCTGTCAGGCAAGAGGAGAGGGGTAGAAAATGTAAAAAATAAATTAAAAATAATAAATAAATACTGTATAAAACATAAGAAAATAAAAACCTTTGAAAATATAGAAGATATATAAAATTCTCTATTAAAAGCAATCCCCAAATTCTATCCCAGACTATTAGAAGCCTGGCCAAATAAATAGGTTACAGGCTCAGTGTGGCAGGGACGGACAGAGTCTTTACAGGATCTGGCCCCAACACAGTCTTGCACTCTTGGGGAATCAGCTTTCAGTCCTTTATTAATGCTCTATTCAGTTCAGTCTCTCTTGATATCCAGTTCTCAGCACTGACAATCTATCAGTAGTTTTCCAGGCCAGGCACCACCGTCTGCCTACTACTCACAGTATCTGTAGTACAATCCTTCTGGCCCTGTTCCCTTAGCTCAGGTAACACCTTCTGAGTCGTCTCTCTTTAAACAGAGCTTCCACTCAGCTCCTAACATCTTGCCTGTTCCCCTCACGCTGAGCCCTGCTCTGGCTCTTCAGTCCTTCTGGGCTGGCTCTGCCATGCCCTCACTCAGCTGCTCCCACTTAGGTGCTGTCCACTGCTTCTAGAAGCACCTGCAGCCTCACTAGCCCAGTCCCTCTGCTGCTGCTAGCTCTCTCTTAAAGAGGCAGCAGCTTACAGGGACTCTGTCTTGTCACACTCGGGCTTTTGCAAACTTCCAGGGGAAGGGAGTTCCAAAGTTGTGGAGCAGCCCTCAAGAACACCTCTCTGTATACCTTTGCTGTACAGACTTGTGTTGCTATAATAGAACTTGCAACAGAGTCTTCCTGGCTGATCATAGGGAATGCGATGAAATACTGGGGAGGAGGGGGTCCTTTAGATATGTAGGGCCCAAACAATTTAGAGTTTTATAGGTCAAAGCTAGCACCGTGAATTCGGCCTGGAATGCTATCGGAAACCACTGCAAACTCTGGAGCAGTAGTGTAATGTGTTTCTGGCAGTGGCAACCTATCCCTGTTAGAAGGCAGGTCGCAGTATTCTGCTCCAGCTGCAGCTTCCAAACAGTCTACAAGGATAGTCCCATGTAGAGTACGTTACAGTAATTTAGCCTTGAGGTTATGAAGGCATTGAGGTCTGCCATTGTCAATGGGTGGAGGTCTGCACCCTAAACCAATTTAAGACAAAATTGTGGTTGAATGTTGGAGATTCTATATTGGTTTTAGGAGGCCTTAAACCAGGACCAAACCTAGGAGTGAGTCAGGGTCAATTCTTGCTTTATCTTCAGTCATTTTCCTGCCGGATCACTTGTCAAAGAGAATGCAAGCAAACTACTGAGTCAGACATGCATGTCCCATTTTTTCATTCCTTGCCGAATATAATAAATTTTTTGCGCAAGATCTGCACGAGTGGTATACCTCAAAGCAAGTCTAAGAACCAAAATAGAGACCTTTGGATGGTGACTCTTCCCACCCCTCTTGTTTGCTAGTGCATGGAATGGCACTTGCCACCTCTGTGGGAAACTTGGCCCTGCCATTAACTGAGAAGGAGAAATTGGGAAAAATGGGAAACCTTGAGAACACACCAAGGAGAGTGGGGGAGAAACTGACCAGAGCACAGAGCCATACTGACCTTCAGCAAATAACCTCCAATGACTTTACTATAGCCCTTCGGGCAGTATTTGTTTTTGTTTCTGACAAACCGAGGAATTGGGAACTAAAGGGAACAAATTTACAATGAAATTAATTTCCTCCCTGATAACCAGTGAGTGTCTCATCATCTGACCGCTAGAGTCTTATGAAACGGGCTGTCAGAAGTGGTCTAGTGAATAAGCACAACATCAAAGACAGTGTTGCATGATGCTGGAGACCTCTGAACTTAACAAAGAGCTCCCACAAAAGCAGTCTGAATATTTCTGTAAAACAGCAAGAAAGGGCTGCCTTGATTCCCAGGAAATTCCACGTACGTAATTAATGGCTTTTTAAAATTTGTTTTTGTTTTTTTTGTTCTGTTTCAAATCATCTATAGGAAAGCATCTGTGTTAGTGTTGTGCCAATTAATCTAAATGCATTTCTGTTGGTCAAAATAAATAACTAGGCTCACATGCATTTTCCATGGATCGCTATCCAGTTTTCATAGGTGGAGACAAAGTAGTTTGAATTATATCTTTTAGTAGACGAACTATTATTGGTGGACATGTGCAAACTTGCAGACCTCAGAAGGTCCTTCCTCAGGCTAGTAGGAGTCATAACTGAAGATCTGAGCAAAGTACAGTGGCTATATATGTAACAGAAGAGGGTGTGTGTGTGAGAGAGAGCGAGAGGCAACAACCTGTATTGTTAAGAATTGCCCTCCGCCGGATAAGCAGTGGTGGGGCGGGACACAGAGACTCAAACAAGCACTGCTTTGCAGCACAGGAGACATGGCACCGCCAGAGCGGTTGGCGAGGGTTGCCCCTGGCAACCCTCGCCAAGCACGCGAATTACTTGCCCCTGATTGGCTGCTGGATCCACGGGAGGTGGACATCAGCCTGTGAATGCATTCCCTGCTCAGTCTAGGACGAGCAGGGAACGGAGCAGCACCCACCCACCTCTCCCTTTATACTGTGGTTTCGACTGGTTGCATTAGTATGGGCCATGGAAAGAATTTTTGACAAAGAAACTTGGTCAGATGGCCTTCTTATTTGTTTTCACCTTCCTTACCATATGGGGTTAATTTGACTGACCAGTAGTTTGGTGTGGTGCATTGCTCAAATGTTAAAGTGTTTTTGTGTTTGTGTTAAAATTGTCGCACCCTTGGGCGGGGGTCCAGTATTGGTTCTGTTAGGGTAAGTGAGCATAGGAGTCATCTCCTTAAGAGATGGGAAAGGCATGCTCAACGTAATTGCAGGGTATGGCATGCGTAGCGTCGCTTTCCCTGGGAAGGGGTAACCTGGAACGGTGGTAGGGCATTGTATGGCCCCCACCGGCAGGCACCCTAATCCTTAACTCATAGTCCGAAAGGACTAAGTCCCCATTGACTGCGCGATAAGCGCTGGAAGATGGGGAGACGTTATCATTGTGGGGAAGTTATCAAGGGTACATCGAGACCTCCCCTGGTGTTTAAGGTTTGCAATGAGTTACCATTTGATACTGGACCCTGAATCGCAATAGGCAATGTCACCCCCTCACCTATTCAATTTGATTTATTTGGATCAATAAAGGGTGCAGCCATGTTAAATTCATAAAATGGTGTCCTGCCTCATTTCTGGGGGTGCGCCGACAACTGCATATACCATTTGTAATGTGATATTCCAAATTCCACGGCAGGGAAGATCTAGTAGGGGGTGGGGGGGAATGTAGAGATTGGGAAGCTAATTTTGGAGGGAAAATACATGTATGCAAATGGTACAGCGGCTGAGGCAGGGAGACGCATGAATGTGCATCGACCCTGCCCTGCCCCGCCCCTGTGCTGCATGTAGCGGCCCGACCTAACCCCACCCCCTGGGGCTGACAGGCACCCATAGCAGCCAATGATGACCATCATGGTGTCCAGTCCCTGCCACCACCCCAGAACGTGGTAGGTAAAGCAGCTGTACAAACATTACACGCAATCAGGCTGCTGTTCTTTGGGTGGTGTTGGTGCTTAGCCCGTTCACCAGCCCGGACTAAGTGCCAACACCACCCAGCGAACGACTACCCAACTGGGTGTAAAGCATGCTGTAAATGTTTGTACAGCCGCTTTACCTACCATGTTCCAGGGTGGTGGCAGGAGCTGGACACCATGGGTGCCTGTCAGCTGGGGGGGTGAGGTGCTACATGCAGCCCCGGGGCAGGGCCAGGCAGATGCACATCCATGCATATCCCTGTCCACTTCCAGGCCTAGCTGCCGTACCATTTGCATACATGTGTGTTTTCCCTCCAAAATTAGCTGCCCAATCTCTACATTCCCTCCCTTACCAGCTCTTCTCTGCCTGTGGAATTTTGTAAATGTTGTAAATGGTATATGCATTTCTTAACAACACAGGTTGTTGTATTATTGATGCCGGTCATGAACTTGTGAAAATTTGATTGTATTCTGCAAAGAAAGAAAAAAATAGGACACGCAAGCCTGACTCAATAGTTTGCTTGCATTCTCTTTGACAAGTGAGCCAGCAGAAAAATGATTGAAAATAAAGCAATAATTGATCCTGACCCACTCCTCGGTTTGGTGAAGGCATTGAGGTCTGTCATTGTCATCGCCATTCAGGTCAATGGGTGGAGGTGTACACCATAAACCAATTAAAGACAAAACTGTGGTTGAATGTTGGAGAATCTATATTGGTTTTAGGAGGCCTTAAACCAGGATGTGTCCTGTTTTTTTCTTTCTTTGCAGAATACAATCAAATTTTTACAATAAGGTGATCTACAGGGGACTGTCCTTGTAGACTGTTTGGAAGCTACAGCCAGTGCAAAATACTGCAACCTGCCTTCTAACAGGGGTAAGTTGACACTACCAGAAGCACATTATACCACTGCTCCAGAGTCTGCACTGGTTTCCTTCCAATAGCATTTCTCCAACACTGCCTGGGGAAAGGCCAGGACTAACATCTGGCGGTGGTATCTGACGTGACGGTAGCCTGCATTTCCATGTGGGCCAAACCGTGGAAATGTGGGCTATCGTCACATCTGAAAACACCCTGTGGAGTTTCATTTTTACATTTCAGTAGCTTCTGTGCCAAATCTGCTCAGTTTACAAATATAAAGATCCATTCTTAATTATTTTTAAAAAAACAATGCTTTAACAATACACCCTGGGATCTGAAAACCAAGTTTGGTCCTTGCTCCTGGTTCATCTTCAATGCTAAAAATTTGCAGGTTGAAGTTTGAACTTGGTCACCCGTGCGAGCAAATAAACATTTCCATCACTGCAAAACTATTTCCTCTCATTTTCAGAACAGGAATAGATGGCAAAGCTTCTGATATGAACTTAAATTGGCAGAACGTTTCCCACTGAAAATGTGCAAAAGTGTATGCAAATCCTGCATGCAGAGTGAATACTCATGGGCAGGGGGGAAGCTCTATAGCAGCAGTGCACACATCTGAATTTCCTTGTTAGTTTTTGGTCTTGCACTTTTTAAGATTTGCACACTACAATAAAGTTATACAAGATTTGCAACATTTACAATAAAGTTATGTCCTATCTAATTTTATTTTATTTGACAAGCACAACTTTCTTGCTAGTCAAACCATAAGTTCACAAACATTAAATACCGCACTCAAATGCGACCGGTCAAATAAAATGTGGCAGCTACAGGAAAAACGTGAGTGGTGCTGGTCCTGCAAGAACTCATGGGTGGGCTGTGCTGCCAGCTTAGTATAGTCTAGTTAAACAGCATGAAAGGCCATGCAGATGCTAGAACTTGGTTTTAGGAGTGGTTTATTTTGATTTCATTTAAGTTGGGTAAAAGTTTCCCTACAGCCCTGAGTTAACTAAATTGTTTTTAAAGTCTATTCATTGTATCTAATTCATAAAATAAAATCTGTCAATACCCATCACTGGTATATTTAGACCCAGTTCAGCAAAACCCACCATTAGAGACTTTGGGTGATTTCAGACATTACGGGGCCCATTGGCCCCGTACCGAAATCAACCCATTAATTCCCCGCCGGGGTCACCCCGTCACGCCGCAACAGACGTGCTGGGGGGATCCCGGCGGGGAATCTGGGAGGGGGCGGGGCCGCGCGGCGCAACATGTGGCCACACAGCCCCGCCGCCTCCACGCTCCCGCTGCCCGCCCTCTGGGGAGACGGGCGGGCAGCGGGGCCAATGCGGCCGCCGCGTCAGGCTGGATTCGCCACGGCCCGGGATCCCGCCGGCGATCCCGGGCCGTGGCGCCCGGCCAGATGTTACTTTTTGTTGGTCCCCGCTGGGAATCTCTTTGACCACGCTTCCCGGGACATTCCCCCGGCTAGTCCGGAAAGCGTGGTTCAAATTGACCCCATGTGGGTATTGACCGTGGCGAACATCTGGCGGCTGCCAAACAGACGTTCGAGGCACATTGACCACAGGTGAGTATTCACCGTGGTTCACTGTGATCTCATAACATCTGAAAATACCCTTTATTCTGAGCAGCTCATCACTGGAGAGGGTATTGATGACCAGGTTTGAGGTTAACATAGGATGGTTATGTTACAGTCAACTTGGCTGCATTTTGAATAATGGAAGGCTTAAGAAATCCTAATAAACATA
The DNA here is from genome assembly GCA_003113815.1 of Sphenodon punctatus. NCBI lineage: Eukaryota > Metazoa > Chordata > Lepidosauria > Sphenodontia > Sphenodontidae > Sphenodon > Sphenodon punctatus. The sequence goes on from QEPC01011744.1 coordinate 32,418, forward strand.
AGCACCTCCCTTCTCCTAGAATAAAACAAACCAGCAACATGTATCCCATGAAACAATCCGTTCTTTTCCATTCATGCTTAAAGTGAACAATCCCCAGGGAAACACTTGACATCACTTTAGCTTTATCATTGCCTTTGCAATGGCCTCTACCTAACACAACAAGTTACCTTCATAATCATTTTCTGAGTGGTAAGGATTTGGGGCACTGCATAACCCATAAACACCTTGAGAAAGGAGAGTGTTGCCTATTGTTAATCGCGAACCCCTTGGAAATGGTCATCCTCATCCTAAATCCATAGCTACTAGGCTTATTGGGTGTCATACAGAGGAGTTACTTGAAAAGAAACATGCTCTGTAAAACAAACAAATATGCACAGCAAGTTTCATAGTTGATTATTTCTCTCACTTCAAATTAGAGGTGTGCACCAGGCTGTAACATATTTTTATTATTATTATATTTGGCTGATACTTGGAGGGGGTGTTCCACCACTGGAAGGCATTAAGTGTACCAAATTCCAAAAAGATTGGATAAAGCAATCCAATGTTAGAAGCAATTGAATTATATTATTTTGCAAAAATCTTCATATACATTCTTAGCTGTAACTTCTTTGCCTCACATTTAATGTAGATTAAATTTGGCAAGCTTACACCCTTCCCATATTTACTATCTCTGCCAACTTTCAGAAGAATTGGATAAAGGGTCCTGGTGGTATAAGCAATTAACTTATAAATGTATGTCTGACTAACATCTTTGTAGTCCAACCAGTGTACATGAAATTTGGCAGGGCTGTATATCACACGTTCATGATCATCTCTGCCAAATATCCAAAAGATGTGATAAACGGTCCCAATCTTATATGCCTGCACAACATATGCAGAGAAGAAGGCTATGCCATGGATTCTCTTACGTGTTACTGTGGTATAAGATTGGTTTGTGATGCCAATTGGCCAGCAGAAATGTCAACCAAATATCCTCATTCTGTGCTGTAACCATCCCAACTTCTCTCCCCCACTTGTTACTGGGAAGTCAGGAGCATCTGTTTGGGAAAGCGCCAATAGAGATTCTCTTATGTCCTCTGTCACAGTGCTGCAGGATGTGATTGTGATGATAATTGGCCAGCCTGGATGTGTAAACTATGTCTCCTGATTGCTGAGATGCTATCCCCAAAATTCACAGTTATGTCCCTTCTATGCCTGCCTAAGGGATGCCCCCTATGCCCGCCTCGAAGCCACTACCGATTGGTCCTGTAAAGCTGGAAACATGCAGTAATTGGCCAGTGAATGTGTCTAAGTCTTTTGGGTTGCTCCAAATCCTCCATCTTACAGCCTCCCTCCCCCTGCCATGCCAGGTGCCTGCCTCTGACTGGCACTGCATGTGCTGCTATTTATCTGAATAACAGTCTTCAAGGGGACAACTTCAATTGCTTATAAAATTGGGTTCCTTTATTAAAGTGTCCTTTAGGTTTGTGGAGATGACAGGGAAGGTATGTGATCCATTCCTGCCAAATGTCCTGTAAACAGGATGGAATATAAAAATGTTACAGCTGGAAATGTATTTTAAAGTTAATGCCTTATGCCATCAGGACCCTTTATTCAATCTTTCTGAAAATTGGTAGGAGTGCTAAGCTTGTGGAGGGACATAATATTCACAGGTTTCAGGCAAAGTGGAAGATAAAGACATTGTAGTCATGGGGTATTTTCAGACGTGACGGGGCGGCATTCGCCCCGTCACAGAATCACCCAAAAGATTCCCCGCCAGAATCCCACCGTCACGGCCAGCAGATGTGCCGGCCGATTCCGGCGGGGAATCTGGGGGGGGGTGGTCCTGTGCGGCGCAACGTGGGGCTGCACAGCCCCACCCCTCCCATGCTCCCCCAGCCAGCTGCCCTCTGGGAGACGGGCAGGCACCGTGGCCAATGTGGTCACAGCGCCCGCCTGCTTCCCCGGGGGCGTGGTCAGGGGACAGACGTGATGCCCCTGCTGATCACAGGTGGGAATCGCTTTGACCACGCAAGCAGCCCTGGTCTGGGCAGGAGAGCCGTTTGCGTGGTCAAAGCAACTCCTGCCCGTGATTCACGGGGATGAACATCTGGCAGGAATCACGGTTGGCCCCAACAGACGTTACGAGCTCATGGTCACCATATGGAAATTGACTGTGGTTCACTGTGATCTCGTAAGGTCTGAAAATACCCATGAATGTGTATGTAGCATTTCTTAAAATCACAACATTCAATTGCTTCTAAAATCGGTTAGCTTTATCTAATCATTTCGAATAGCGGTACACATAATGCCCTCTATTGGGGGTACAACTTCCCCCTGGTTACAACATAATTGAATAAGAAACAAAAAAGTTATAGCCGGAAATATGTTTTCAATGTTTTCTCTTTATTTCAAAAACAAAATGTTTTCGTTTCTATTTTCATTATTATTATTTGTAGTTTTCGTTATTGCAATAACAATAATGAAAATGACAATTTCCATTATCATTATTGTAATAACGAAAATGACATGCACACCCATTATTCCTACACTGCCCACAAAGTATAACTCCTACCTATGGTGAAAGAGCTTTCTATCCCTTATGTAATAAGCCAACATGACCTCTGAATAGGTTGACCCAGTTTTCTGCCTCTGAACATACATGTGATTTTTAATCTAGTTAGTTCCCCTTGCTTCTACAAAGTCAGTGAAAACTTACTCTATCAGATAAATAACATGCCATGCCACCTTCTGCTACAACAGCTCCACCTTGCTAACAGAAATCTACTACATGATAATCTATGGTCACACAAACGCTCATAGTGGCCTTAACACTGAAATTTCAGGACTATCTATCTATTGAAAACCCTGGGATGAACTGGGATGGTCATTACCCATTTGTAGACCCTGGGCCCCACCTACCTCCAGGACCACCTCACCCTCCGGATCCTGGATCGACCTCTGCAGTCGGCCAGGGGCGCCCTCCTTGAGGTCCCCCGGGTGTCGACCATGAGGAGGGCATTGTCTGTGGCTGCAAAGCAGCTGTGGAACTCCCTCCCGTTGGAGGTCCGCCTGTCTGCCAACATCCCCTCTTTCCGTAGACAATGTAAGACCTGGCTGTTCTGGCGGGCCTTCAGCGAGGGAGATGGGATGGGAGGGTTGGATTAGGGAGGGTTTTTTGGTACTGGGTTATTTTAACTTTGGAATTTTGTTGTTGTTTTAGTGTATTTTATTTTGTATTTTAAAACGTTAGCCGCCCCGAGATGCTTGTAGCAGGATGGGGCAGCATATAAATTATAATAAATAATAATAAGACAAGTGGAAGATTTCACTTGTAGACAAGTGAAAATCTTGGCACCCTTTAAGTAATATCATTTGAAAGATAGTTATCAAAATTATGTTAGCAGTATAGTTTAATGAGTCACATAATGGGAATTTGAAATAAAAATTAAAAGAAAAAGAAAAAGCATGCAGCTTGTGAAAAGTTAGATTCCTTGATTGATGATATAGATTTAGGCTGCAATCCACAAAACTTTTAGAACTTTAGTGGGACTACTCCAGAGTATAGTCAGATTTTAGTATATCCTGTTTTTGTTCTTGTCTAGCTAAATAAAATGCATCCACATCTCTATTTTGTTATTGCATCTAAACTAATGTTTCTGTTTTGTCCTATTTGCAAACAATAGGCCTTTGTTAGAGAAGGAAAAAACCCACAAAACTGTGAATCTACTTTTTTCCATTTAAGCAAGCAGAGTTCCACCCAGCCTGGTTTACCAGCATCTGAAAAATTACTTTTCCTCTCTGAATGCATAATTGGTTTATTTATATACAAAAACCATACAGGCATTTACTTAGTATACCTGGCCTAGAGGGGGAAAAAATAGTCCAAAAACTGTCCTACCAGATGTGTCAGTCAGCATATGATCTCCATATAATTTATAAGGCATTAAATTACAAAATAATGAATCTTTTCAGTTAACATCTTGGCACACGATGATAGCATTACATTTTATGTGAGAAAATCAACCACAGCTCTTGCCCCATAAAACTGCAAACAGAAATCTGTAATAATTGGCACTGGTTTGACTTAGAAAAAGACAGCCATTATGCTCTCATTACAATCAAGCTATGTATGTGCAGCCTGGATGTCATCCAATCGCATACAGTTCTTTCCCCCTGTCTTTCAACATTTCCTTAAGGAGACTAGACAGTGGTTTGTTTCTGGGTTTTGTGGGGCGGGGGGGGGGGGGGAGGTTAAAATTACTTGCAAATTTAACTAGTTTAAGCTTTGAATAGAACATGGAATCTTCCAGGATCACTAGTAACAAGATCCTCTGTTTGTAGTCAACTTTGACACATTGGGCCAACTTCTTTTCTTACTTACACCAAGGTTGCTTTACTATTTTTGTTAACGGAGAACAGGTTTTGGCTCCAGACCATCGCAACCCCCAAATAAGCCTCAAGAATCACATTTGTCTGCTCACTGTGTAAAAGTGGAAGAGAGATTTAAACAACAGAGGGCAGCCAAGACAAAGCTTTCTATTAAGAATAAGCCTGGACTTGAGAAGAAACTTTGGTTTCTGTTTTTTTCTGAAACTGAAGTTACCCCTAATAGACCTTCTTGCTAAGAGCCAAGTTTATTCATGTACCAAGGAGTTTTCCTTTGCCTAGAGGATTTCAGGTTTAGAAAGGTGCAATTAATGTACTACATTACATCTTCCCTCTGCCCCTAAACAACTTTGCTTCCTCTTCAGTTAGTAAAATCGTAACCTCAGGTATCAAAATGTGAGAACCAGTTAGTCTGAGGGAGGAGAGATTCCTTACTGTAAAGATGCTCCCAACTTAACAGTTTGCCAGACCAGGTTTCTGGCTTGTCAGTGCTGTGATGCAAAAGGTAATTTACTGCATGCGATCAGGTTCTGTTTGCATCCGAGCTCATTTGTTGTGTTTTCATCTAAAGTATATATTTCTTTTGAAATATGTACACTTCGTAGCATGTGTTGAAGTGGGTTAATCACAAAAAGGAAGTAGGGATTTCAGAAGTCTATGTAAAAAATTCAATTCAGGCATCCACTTGGCCCAAGACTAAGTAAACGTACAGAACTTCAGGTAAAAAGACATCCCTGAGCACAAATATTCCCCACTAGATCAAAGGGAAAGAGAAGCAACCTAGATGTAATCAAGTGTGTTTATGTTTGATAGTCTACCTGGTTATGCAAGGCAGCTAGGGCAGAAGGTGACTAAGCAAACATGGGTCTTTTAAACATGCCAGCTAATGATTTATATCATCCATGGTTTTCAGGGTCTTTCTCCAAACTCAAAACAAAGCCAGCAAGTTGATCTGGGATGTGCTGCCATGACCTATTGGTGCCTCCTGCTATAGCTACTGATTTACCTAGCCAACCAACTTGAATTCTCTCTCATTGGGGGTTTTAAATGAGTTGTATGATGCATGGCCACAGTAATCACCCGTCTGAAGATGGAGCAGGGGGATGTGCGTTCCCATGACCACACAACACCCACTCATGGCCACTGACAGGGCTTTGCTAGAAAAACTTGAGTGCGCTGTGCGGGGCAAGTCAAAAAAGGGCATGGCAATGGACACCCACGCATCCCATGCCCATATGTACTGGGGTGGCCACCCACAACAGCAGACAGGTCCCCTGCTCACAGGCACTGTGGGTGGGGGGCATGGCCTTTGCACATCACAGGAACTGACAGTGAGCCAGATGTTACCATGGTGGGGAATCACTTTCACCACGTGAGCGGCCGAAGTGGCAGGGCCGGCAGTGGTCGCATGTCGAAGGCGATTCCCCGCCATGATGAACTCCGCTGTCACTTCTGGACAGCGACCACGGCCCGGAATCCCCACAGGGATTCCGGCCCGTGGCCAAATCGGGCGAGCGCTGCGGCCGCATTGGCCGCAGCGGTTGCCTGTCTCCCCAGAGGACGGGCGGCAGGGAGCATGGAGGGGGCGGGGCCGTGCGGCTGCACGTTGCACCGTGCGGCCCCGCCCCCTCCCCTATTCCCCACCGGGATCCCCCGGCACGTCTGTTAGGGCGTGACGGGGTCATCCCAGCAGGGGATTAATTTATTGTTTTTGTGATGGGGCCAATTGGCCCCATCACGTCTGAAAACACCCAGTGATACTACAGGGCAGATCTGTTCACATTTCACCAAAACTGCCACTTGGGGTAAACTACAGGTAAAACTGTAGATTTCTGTGGCATCCACAGCTAGTAATCAATAATCATGGCGTCTGAATGCACCCTAACGCAGAGGTTCCCATTGTGTGAGTTGAGACCCAGTGTGGGTCACACAATTTGTGGATGGGGTTGTGAACGTATTTATATTTTATGTATTTTTCCATGTAATTTGTTGTTGTTGGGGATCATGACATTATTTGTTTCAGGATGGGGTTACATGGAAAGTTTTGGGAACCACTACCCTAGGCATATAACTCTGCTTCTCACCTCATTCAAAATAATGGCAACATTAAGAGGACAATCCTGTTGACCATTAAAGTCAATTTGAATTTTTTCCACTTGCTTCAATGGCTGGAAGATGCACCTTAACAATTATTTATTTCTAAGTAGAGTTTTTCCTAACAATCCAAGTGGGTTTTTTAAATGCTTACATTTATTTGAAAGTTAATTAATTTTAAAATCAATTAGATGCAACGCGTTGCTTGCGCTGACACAGGAAGATCACTGTTCAAGAGCTAAAATGATTAAATGGAAATATCCATTTACTTATTACTTATTATTTTTATCCCTTTTAGTATTGGATTTAATCAAGGTAAACCACTAAATTTCAAAATGTATTTTTCCATTATCTCGGCTCGTATCTTCTGGACACCCTTTGAATGCCTTACACATGTGGAGCAGATTCTGGTTCCATACAATTCCCAGAGAAGTCAACAGAAGTACTGCTTACCATATTGGCTACAGGGCTGGACTTTAGTCAAACGCACTGTGGCCTGGACAGTTTGCATAGGCAGATTGCTGAAAATTATAACTAATTTGTTTCAATTCTTATTCCTTTCAACAGTGATAGAGATTCTCTAGTTTAGGAATTTGCCCTCGTGGAAAATAGCAAAGAAATGTTCAACTGCACTGTCTACACATCCATAGCTTATGTGTGTAACTTAACCCTTCACCTCAATGGAATACAACTGCACTGTTCAACGACATCCATACAGCCTAAGGGCGCTTTTAAAAGATCCCACTCACAAGCGGGATCATTCACTGCCGGCATCTCCCACCCAGTCTTCCTCTCTACGATGCGTCTGATGTTCAGAAGAGCATCAGACCCGTCGCAGAGACTATGTGCGCATGCGCGTCCTTCTGCGCGTGCGAACTCTAGGAAGAAGACCCGGAAGTGCGGCTTAAAGCCGGCACATCGGGGATCCACGTTAGAGGGGGAAGGATCGCCGGGCAGGTCTAACATGGGGAAGACCCGGCTTCAAAGCAGGTTAGACTTTTAAACGAGCACAAAGAAAGGCGGCTGATCAAAGGATCAGCTGCGTTTCTTGTCTCGTTTAAAAGCGCCCTAAGGGAAAACTGCAGCTTTCTCTTAGTAAAATATTGTAGAATCTCAACTGCCTTTGAGATTTATGAGTACTCTGCCTGAACAGGAATGCCAGGATCTGTCCCCACCTTTGAGCGGATTGTGTGCTGGTAAAGAGTTATTCATTTTAATTTCCTGTGGTGTTCATAAATCAGTCTTCTGTGATGGGCTCTCTTCTTTTATTATCTGCTGTAGGTGTTATCACAGTGTTAAAATAAATGTAAAGGTAACTTAACCCTCCATCTCGATGGACTACAACTGACTAGTATGTTAAAACTAAGGAAAATTATTAACAGCCTGAATCATTAGTTAGGAGCTGGTATTACACCATAAAGTTGTCCTGCTGTAACATGGATTAAACAACATATTTTAGATGATACTGGATACATGATTCTCTACATTCAAAATATTAGCTGAAATTGTACATGAAAATCAGTTATTTGCTGTCTGTTCAAAATATTAATAGAAACCATCACTGCCTGTATCCAGCAAGAGAACTAATTACTTAAATCAGAACTGACCCGTTTCTACTGTCTGCTTTAGGAAAACCATACATGTAAACACTCCCATAGCTAGCAAAATCTATGAACTAGAAGCAACACTTCTAGAAAAATCATAAAAAGCTGACAGTTTTTATTATGTTAAACCTCCAAAAGCAAACATACATGTATATGAAGTTACTGAGTTAACACATGATGATGTATTTTCAGAAGGAAGGAGTAATTTGACTAAGATCCAGCTTTCCAAATGAGGAGATTGGTCCCACATTTGATGGTCAAAAAAAATGCCAGATGTTGGCATATTCCAATATAGAATTGGCTCCATTCCTTCTTTCTTGCACATGATTTTTTTTTACCAGTCCACAATCTCTCCAGAAAAATGAGCATATGAAATCCTGTGTACTGAGTCCTCAAAATTGAGGAATCAATTTATAATGGATGGGGAAAGCCCAGTGTTAGAAATGTGATTCAGATGTCAGATCCCCTCCGTTCGTAATAGCCTGGTCGCTCATTTCCTCCTGTATCGCTGGCAGTGCAGTCTTTGTTAGTGCGATTTCAGTCTTAAAGAGGGAGTCCATTTTCATGTGGGAGTTTATGTTAAAAGACTTTTGAAAAGATTCCGAAGTGAAGTAATAGATGAATGGGTCAAAGCAGCAGTTCAATGTTGCAATGCACAAGGTGATCGGATACATTGTCTTAGCAAATTTCTCCAAGGAGCAGTTTGCAATGGCCTGAGATCGCACAAGAGCATACAAGAAAAGTATGGAGTTGTAGGGCACAAAACACACGACAAAAATAGCCACATGCACAATGATCATCTTTAGTACTTTCTCCTTGTTTGTCCCAATCTGGGACAATGTGGCAGGTTTTCGGAGAGTCCTCAGAACCAGCGAAGAGCAGGTGAGGTTGAGTAGCAGAGGAATTATGAACCCCACTATTTCAATAAATATAGTGATCTTGTACAAATAGGTTTTCCAGATAAGTTTAGAAAAGCCCTCAAAACAGGTTGTGCTAGTGTCGGAGACGTTGGTCGTGGAGAACAGCGAAGCTGAGATCCCTCCACTGAGGACTAGTATCCAAACCCCTGCACACACTATAGCGGAGTTTCTTCTCGTCCTAATGGTGCGAGATCTGAACGGGTAGACAATAGCGAGGAAACGGTCGACGCTGATACAGGTGAGGAACAGCATGCTCCCGTAGATGTTGGTAAGAAATGCTGTCCCTGAAATCTTGCACAGGCTGTCTCCGAAAGGCCAGTGCCTGTTGAAATTGTAAAAAATTTTAAAAGGCAATGTGAACACAAAGAGCAAGTCAGAGACAGCCAAGTTGGTCATGAAAATGGCCGTCTCACTTCGCATTTTCATTCGGCAGCAGAAAACAAACAAAGAGGCACAGTTTGTGATCAGGCCGAGGATGAACACCACGCTGTAGACGGCTCCATAGAGATTGTATTTAAAGGAGTCTTCAGTCAAACAGGTAAGATTGTTGCTGTGGTTTCCCATTCCAGGTTTGTGCTGTGCTTACGGAGCCTTTCAAAGCTGAATTCAGTGGCATCCATAAACAGAGCTCGCCAACTTATTTTTTCTTAAGAAACATGTTCCGGGGCTATTGATTGAAACTCTGTTGCCATGTCTTCGTGATGTGGCCTTTCATCCTGAGAAAAACAAATAAAGCCAGTGAGTTCTGTAACATGCTATCATTAAATGTTGATTGCCTCTACAAAGAAAACACACTCCCCAGACACATTGGAGCATACCCTTTTGCATTATTGGGAATTCAGGAGAGTTTAAATTACATATAGCAGAAACTTACTTATCCAGATACCTTTCTAATCTGGATCTTTTCTTATTCTGGACACAATTAATGGTCCCTGCAACTCTCAAACTCACTATTGTAATAGATCTCCCTCTAGTAGGACACCTCTTATATGGACAAAAAGCATGCTCCTCCCCTCCCACCCCCAGATGCCTGGATATTAAGAGTTTCTGCTGTATGTTGTGTTGCCAGTTCTTGGCCCATTGAACTGGAAAAGCGTTATGTTCTAAGCATGTAATGTATTGGCAATTGGTTATGAATTATAGCACAGCTTAGCCGATAACAGCACTATCTGGCTCACACTGAATTTTCTTACGCAACCTATTGAGAGAATGGAAATTATCTTGGAATTCATTAACTGTGCAACTTTCAAGAGCACAAAGGACAGCTGTACATTCAGCTTTGCATTAAAAGACAATGGGAGTTGGGCGCCTAAGCCTCATCCTAAAAACTTAATTAAGAATAAACAAACGGTCAGAGTTCCAATTTCTGCTGCCAAATAGTATTCTGAAATATCTGCGCCCTCCCCGCCCCTGACACACACACATTTCTAACTTCTGTCTAAGCTCCAAGTCAGAGATGCTGAAAATCCCCATTAGAAAGACTTCATGGGGCTTGCAACCCAGTTTAGTAGATTTGAGAAGTACAGATTGTTTAGAGGGGTATCTAAGCTAGGGGCGATGAACCTTTTCCCTCCCAGGGGTCATTTTGGAAATTCATATAAGCTTTGAAAGCTGCATAGAAGTTGGAGGTGGGGGGTTCTCAAGGAAAGAGGAGGGTCCAGATCATGGATCAGTCCCCTATTCTTGTGTGTATATCCTCATCTCTGCTCTCTTCTACTGAGCTCAGTTTTTCAGAGCTTGTCGGTAAAAACTGGATCCAGAGACCACATGAAAAGTGGCTATGGGCCTCATTTGGCACACAGGTCTGTGTCTATGGTTCCCTGCCCCTGAATTAGGGACAACTTACAGAAACTTGTGACTGTCAACCCATCCTAATTCTACTTTATGTTTATTTTCAAAGCCTGTGCAAAAAAAGAGACTGGAAAGTTTCACTGAATTAACACAAGCCTGGGTACATCTCTGGGAAACAGGAACTGTGGGCCAAAGACAGACGACTGTAGGAGGAACATCTGTTTTGTGGAATAAGACACAGAAAATGGGAAATTCTAGCTGCTTGTTTCCTGTTGTAATATGTGATCTAACAGCTGACCTAGCATGTAAAACGATGAAGAACATTTGACTGAAGGAATCATTATCCACGAGACTGGAGCTGCATCAAAAAGAGCAATCCCATTGCAATGTGGATTGAGTAAGAAGCATTGGGTGATACACAATTTTCTGAAATAATTCAAAGTATTTGTTTTAATTCTGAGATGATAATGTCCAAGTAAATAGCTAGATGAAATAAAACCTTGGGTGCAGCAAAACTAGATACATGTTGTTTCCTTAATAATAATCAAGATTTTCCTTTTCATGCTCTAACTGAAGAACTTGCATTCTCAAAGAGTAATCCTAACCTGGAAGTAATCGCCAAGACAGCTGATAAAATGTCCACCATTCTATTCAGATTTGAACTAGTGCACTGAAATGGTCTATATTTTCTAGTAACAAACCTTTGCCAAACAAAGCATAGGAACACCTCAAAATGCACGTGTGCGCTGTGTGCATTTGCAAAGGCAGCATCATTGGGTGTTTTCAGACGGACAGCAGTCCCACCTCACCCTGGTCTAAAGGCGGGCTGCCAGATGTGCATGCGGAGTAGAGGTGGAGCCGCCAGTGGTGTTCTGGAACATCCTGAAGTGCTGGCACCAGGGCAGGGTGGTCAAACCTGGGGAACCAGCCCAAGGCGGCGCTGTGGCCTGTCTGCTTGGCGGACAGCACTGCAGCTCTGCCCTGGAGTTGCAGGTGGATTGCCCAGTGCTGTGGGCTCCCACCTACAACTCTATGGTGTGGTGGAGGGAGGTGCTGTGCAGGCAGACCGTGAACTGCAGCAGCCGCTCTGTCCACTTAAACCCAACCCAAGTAGGGCTCCAAGCAGGCAGACAGGGTATACGTCACCCCCAGAGCAACTCCTTCCCCTGCTTCTTACAGGTTATTTCTTCTAAGAGCACAGATCTTCCTGTGGGGAGTTGCATGGAGACAGCGCTGTGTGTAGAACTCAAACAGGTCGACCTTGGCCTCTGTTGCAAAGTTTGACCTTAGAAGTGCACGTAAATAGCTTCTCTTAGCCTTAGAGGACTTCTATAGCAGCCTCTCTAGAGTTTCTAGGCGATCCACCCCCTTTTTCATGGGATATTCAGCAACTCCTAATTGACGTACGTGCAGTACTTGGTCACAGTGTTGCCCTTCTACATCATTCTGTCTCTTGCCTAGCAACATCTAGTCGTTTTCTGAATGCTTTGGCTCCTAAATAATGCAACCGTGTGAGACTCTCAGCTTTCATTTTTTAGCCTGATTTCCTATGGGAAAGAAGCATGGAATCGCGCTCTCTCTCTCTCTCTCTCGGAGACAGTATGTGCCTTAGTAATTTTTGAACCCTCATGCGGATTTCAACCAAACTTACTAGAGGTGCAAAAGGCCCAAAGTTTAGCAGGGATGCAAAATTTCACAACTGTGGATGCATTTAGAGGAAAAATATTGCCTTTTTTCTACCTGGAAAAAGCCATTGACTTACATTGAGCATTGCTGTACTAAAGAACGTTGAAACCTACATGCAGACAATCACATTAGGCAGAGGGTGCAAAGATGAGGAAGGCTCCAAAATATTGTAAAAACAGATGTTCTGCAAATCATTTTGAGAACCAGAATTAAACTTGGGTTGTTTGAAAGGAACATCTTTGTATAATTAATTGAACAAGCCAAAAAATTATAAAACACAAACTGCCAGGCAAGCAAACCTCATTAGCTTAGGTGCACAAGAACTGCTCGTTTAGCTCTGGATGTTTTTAGACAAGCGCCTCCCCACCCATCATGCATGTTTTAGGGCTGCATTGGCACCCTATGCAACCCTACAACATTCATGATAGGTGGGTAATTGGTGGGGAGGCGCTTGTCTAACACACTCATCATGAGCCAGTGTACCTTAATGGATATCGTGTTGTCCTTGGACCTAGAAGACCAAGGTTCAAATCCTATCTTAGGCCATTTTTGAACGGATGCCCCCCCTCTCCACTGGGTGTGTGGTGGGTCGTCCATGCAAATGCCATGGTGGTAGAGCATGGGTGCGTGTCCATGCAAACAGCATGGGTGGTGGATGGGGGTATGTGTGCACTCCCATCTCCACCCACAGAGCTATCCGGCAAACCAGGAGGCGGCTCCATGGGTGGAAGTGGGTGTGCACCCGTGGAAAAGGTTGCACACCCACCTCCACCCACTGCTGGCGCACACCCATCCCCCCACCTACCACATCCATGCAAAAACAGCCTTAGAGATTTACTCCAGGCCACCCAGTGAGTTCATAACTCTCTCTCAGTTCTTCATTCCTAAAATGGGAATAATAATGACCTCTCTCAGTGTTGTTGTGTGGGTGAAGTATACAAGGATTTAAAGCGCTTTGGAAACTGAAAGTGCTATATAAATAAGTACATGTCTAGCCCTCAAGGTTGTGGAGCAAAGCTTGTAGCTATGAACACCAAATGTTCCAAGGCAAGAAAAAAAGATACCAAAAAATATTATTTTTTATGGTCTCCAAACATTTTACCTAAACTCATTTTCCAAGGGCCTTCAGAATGCTTGGTATTAGCAATTGATGTCAGAATTTGATCTGTAATTATACTAACCATTTTTGGTTCATGCTTTTAAAAGCAGAGTTCAGCAAAATCATTTATCTTGGCTTATGTTATCTCAACTTGACTATGTGGTTGACATAAGATTACATATTTGCAGACATTCAAATCAGAAGCAGAAGTATCCTTATCTTATTCCTCTTATTTGTGTAGTGTTGCATCTGGCAAGGGCGTGGGAGGGTATACATTTTAAAAATATTTAAATAAGTAGTGTGATAAATGAGATCAAAGTCAACATTCAGCGGTTTCCTATGACACGCGAACTAGGCCTTTCATTATTCAAACCAAGCTCTGGATTTTTCTCATAGGCAAACCAAGATGCTCTTTCCGGTCTCTCCCCACACTTTTGTTTCTCACATTATTTCAGTTTCTACCCTTCTAACTTCATGCCAGTTTTAATTTCCTCGCCAAGCCACAAGAAAAGAACTCCAAGGAGATAGCATGTGTGATAATTAGCTACGGATGCAAAAATATACTTTTTCTTAAATGTGAAAAACTAAAATATTTAGAGGCTGACTTACATATGGAGCTGTTTAGGTTTCTATAAATGAATACTGAAAGGTTGCAATACTTTGTTTTCCTTTATTGTAGAGGTTCCCAAAAGTCTGAGTTGAGCTCAGTACATTAGCTACAGGGGGGGTCATGGTCTCAAATGATATTTGATACACATTGCATGTCTTTGTCTGCAGTCTCAAAATAGGGACAGCAGGCAAAAAAACTGGGAACCACTGTTTTATGCCAGTAATAAGTCACTGATCTCACAAACACATGCCATCCAGACAGTGGCCCTTTTCACGCAGACACTCGTAACACTGATAAAATGCGGGTTAATATTTTCTTATACATGTTACAGGTGTGCTCTATGGGTGCCCTTCAACATGTATAATAAAATGTAACACCCATTTTATCAGTGTTAGAGTGTCTGCGTGAAAAGGGCCTACAACATTGTTGGCTTAAGAACCACCTATTGCAAAGTTTCCCAAACTGTGGCTCATGACCTCAAAGTAGTCATGATCTCCATTTTATATATTTTGCATGGTTTTGTTGTTAACTGGGTTGGCAGGATTCTATTTAAATCTCAAAACGGAGGCCCTCCCTGGGCCAAAAGTCTGGAAACCTCTGAGCTACAGATTACATACTGGGTGCTGCCAGACAAGACAGGCAGGGAAGGCTACCATGTCTTGGGTAGCTGGGCACATTGTGTGGCCGGCAGTCAGATACAAATATTTTCCCAGACCCAGGGCAGGGTGAACAGCTGCGTGCTACACAACGCATCCCCAGAAAGATTCCAAGGACATGTCACGGAGCAGCCTTACTCCACAAGGGGCAAGGCTGTCCAGGACGAGGCAGCTTGTGTGGGTGGGCCCCTTCTGCTCACCATACAGCGAGGTTATGAGCAGCAGGTACCAGTATCAGTCATGTGCAGCCACGCCACAACCGGGGGTGGGATTTTGGTCTGGCAGGGGGAGGAAGGTGGGGTAGGGCCAAGCACCTGCTTGTTTAGTCAGCGCTGCAGTCCACCCTGGCCAGGGCAGCAGCTCCGACAGGGGAGGCCTCATCCTGCTTCCCGTGACCGTGTGCCCGGCTCCCCACACTTGCCCCACAGTGTGGCAGCGGCGATTGCCTGGCACGGGGCCACGTGGGGATCAGGCCCTCTCCGCCCATGTGGGCCTCACCCACTATCTCCATCAGAAGCAATCTTGCAAATGTTTCTACTAGTACTTGTGAGTACATGAGTACACCTTTATAATAGTTTTACTCGTTGCAAGCCAGTTTCTAATTTACCTCAGGTGAGACTATCCATTTATACATGTAGGGTACAACTCTCCTCCATTAAAGTCAGAGTGAGTTCTGCTATTGCCTTCAATCTGTGGAGGGTCAAACTCCTAATTTTGATGCCATAGGCATGGGGGGGGCGGCATATAAATATAACGAAATAAATAATTTTGGATGGGGCATTATATAGATACATGTATTCATATATTACTAAAAAAGTCAATGTACATGTGCGTAGCAGACAGCTGTATCACTTGAGCTGTAAAAACCCATTCATTTGGTTGCCTCTAGAAAGTGTGTGGCAAGTGAGTTTTTACAGTTGTGCCCACGCCTCTATTCCCAGTCCCCCCCAGACTGGCAAGTAATCTTTTATGCCTAGCTAATTAATTATTTATATCCTTTTTCAGCTTTGTGTACAATTATGACATATTATGACAGGGTGAAAAACATCACTCTCATGTACAGATGCAACGAACACTAAATTTAAGACTATAAACCTGTTGGGAAAGGCAGCGATACATAAATAAATGTCTTGTAAAAATGTGTCATACCATCTGGAGAATCGCAAAATACTAGGCTGATCTCAGGAAAAAGCTCCTTGTCTGTGTGACTTGTCTCAACCAGGATCCAAAGCTTGGCTCAGCCTGTATATTCTGTAGACACTACAAAACCCTCCCGATGTGTGTCCATAGTCCTGGCTTTGGCTGTCCCAAACTTTACATGCACAAACTGAGGCATGCATATTTAAAGGCTGTGGCTCAAATGCTTCCCTTTATTGTTGACCATTGACTTTATGTCATGTGCCAGTGACCTGAGAGATATGTCATGTGTCTCCAGTGCTCTGGAGAAAAGGTGCAGTAGTCTTGCATTTTCCATTTAACAAGAAGTCATAGATAAATACCACTGTTTCGCACACCCAGCGGAACGGGGGCGTTCGTGTACAAAAGGCCAAAGAGAAGGAAAAGTGACTTCAGTACCTATATATGGGAATAGGTGAAACTGGCTACAAACACCACCACACAGGACCCTAGAGGCAGGCGGAGCTCCAATGTCTCAATGCGCAGATGAGACAATGGTGCAAGGAAGAAGGCTTTAGATTTATTAGGAACTGGGCAGTCTTCTGTGGGGGGGGGAGCCTATACAGATGGGATGGGCTCCACCTTAACCAGAATGGAACCCGGCTGCTGGCACTAAAAATTAAAAACTAGAACCTGGGGGAAGCTGACGGGCACTGTGGAGTGCACAGTTCAGACTGTGGAATCTATGCAGGTTGATGTTAACTTAGGGGATTCAGAGTTGCTTAAGACTGAGAAAGGGATAAAAATTAAGGGACTTCAGGTGGAATTCGCTGGAGAACAGATAAATAACAATTCCAGGGTGTCTGATACAGTCCCCTATAATGTGCACAGTAAGAAGAATACACATAAATGTCTATATGCAAATGCTAGAAGCCTAAAAAGTAAGATGGGAGAATTAGAGTGTATGGCGCTAAATGAAGATCTAGACATTATAGGCATCACAGGAACCTGGTGGAACGAGGATAACCAATGGGACACTAATACTAGGGTACAAAATATATCAGAATGACAGAGTAGACCGAGTTGGTGGTAGGGTGGCTCTTTATGTAAAAGACAACGTTGAGTCACGTACAATTAAAATTTAAAAGGATGCAAACTGTTCCCTAGAATCTCTATGGATAGAAATTCCAGGTATAAAAAGGGAATAGTATTGCAGTAGGGCTATACTATCATCCCCCTGACCAGGATGGAGAGACTGATAAAGCAATGCTAAAAGATTCGACATGCTACTAAAGTCGGCAACATAATAATAATGGGTGACTTTAATTACCCTAATATTGATTGAGGGAATGTTTCCTTGGGGCGGGACGTGGAGGTCAATTTTCTGGATGCCCTAAATGACTGCTTCCTAGAACAGCTGGTTCTGGAACCAACAAGAGGAGGAGCTATTCTAGATCTAGTCCTGAGTGGCACGCAGGACCTGGTGCAAGGAGTAACTGTGGCAGAGCCACTAGGCAATAGCGATCATAATATGATCACATTTGACATAATTTCTGTAGGGAGAAAGATAAAGAAAAGTACAGCAGTAGCATTTAACTTTAAAAAGGGAGACTATGACAAAATGAGGAAACTAGTTAAAAAGAAACTAAAAAGCCCAGTTGCAAGGGCTACAAGTTTGCAAGAGGCGTGGAGGCTGTTTAAAAGCACCCTTCTGGAAGCCCAGATTAAATGCATCCCGCAAGTTAAAAAAGGAAGCAGGAAGACCAAACGTCTTCCACTGTGGTTAAATGGGGAGGTGAAGGAGGCTATTAGAGCCAAAAAGGCATCCTTTAAGAAATGGAAGGCTAGTCCCAATGAAAATAATACGAAAGAGCATAAACACTGGCAACGTAAATGTAAAGTGTTAATAAGGCAGGCCAAGAGAGATTTTGAAGGGAGGCTTGCTAAAGAGGCAAAAACAAGCAACAAAAACTTTTTCAAATACATCAGAAGCAAGAAGCCTGCTAGGGAGTCAGTTGGGCCATTAGATGACAAGGGAGTAAAAGGGGCGCTCAGGGAGGATAAGGACATTGCAGAGAAGCTGAATGAGTTCTTTGCGTCGGTCTTCACTGCGGAGGATTTTGGGGAGGTACCCACGCCGGATCCTTGCTTTGTGGGCGAGGAATTGGAAGAGCTGTTACAAATCAATGTGACGTTGGAGGATGTTCTAGGGCAAATTGACAAACTGAATACTAACAAGTCACCAGGGCCAGATGGCATTCACCCCAGAGTTCTGAAGGAACTCAAATATGAAATCGCAGACCTACTGTTAGTAATTTGTAACCTGTCACTAAAATCTGCCACTGTACCCGAGGACTGGAGGGTGGCAAATGTAACCCCGATATTTAAAAAGGGATCCAGAGGCGATCCTGGAAACTACAGACCAGTAAGCTTGACGTCTGTGCCGGGCAAAATGGTGGAAACCATAATTAAGGACAGAATTACAGGGCATGTTGACAAACATGGCTTAATGGGGAAGAGTCAACACGGATTTAGTAAAGGTAAGTCATGCCTCACTAACCTGTTGGAATTCTTTGAGGGTGTAAATAAGCATGTGGACAAGGGAGACCCAGTAGATATAGTGTACCTGGATTTCCAGAAAGCATTTGATAAGGTCCCTCATGAGAGACTCTTGAGAAAATTAAAAAGTCATGGGATAGGAGGTAGTGTCTTACTATGGATCAGAAACTGGTTAAAAGATAGAAAGCAAAGGGTAGGACTAAATGGTCAGTTTTCACAATGGAGAGATGTAAAAAGTGGTGTGCCTCAGGGATCTGTATTGGGACCGGTGCTGTTTAATGTATTCATTAATGATTTGGAAAAGGGTGTTAAGAGTGAGGTGATCAAATTTGCAGACGACACCAAGTTATTCAAGGTAGTTAAAACACGAGCAGACTGTGAGGAACTGCAACAGGATCTTACGACACTGGGTGCCTGGGCATCTAAATGGCAAATGAGATTTAATGTGGACAAGTGCAAAGTGATGCACGTAGGGAAAAATAATCCAAACTATGCGTACACAATGCTGGGTACTAAGCTAGGAGTTACCACTCAGGAAAAGGATCTGGGGGTGGTTGTGGACAATACAATGAAATCCACAGCGCAGTGCGCAGCAGCAGTCAAAAAAGCAAACAGAATGTTAGGAATTATTCGGAAGGGGATAGAGAATAAAACTGAGGATGTCATAATGCCTCTATACAAATCAATGGTGCGACCGCACCTCGAATATTGTGTGCAGTTCTGGTCGCCCCATCTCAAAAAAGACATAGCTGAACTAGAAAAGGTACAGAGAAGGGCAACAAAAATGATCAAGGGCATGGAAGGGCTCCCGTATGAGGAGAGGCTTGGTAGGTTGGGGCTCTTCAGTTTGGAGAAGAGACGACTGAGAGGAGATATGATAGAGGTCTATAAAATCATGAGTGGTGTGGAACTAATAAACAAGGAGCAGTTATTTACCCTCTCAGCTAGTACTAGAACTAGGGGACACTCCATGAAACTCATGGGTGGCAAGTTTAAAACAAATAAAAGAAAATATTTTTTCACTCAGCGTATAATTGGGTTGTGGAATCTACTGCCAGAGGCTGTGGTAAGGGCCAGTACTATAGCTGAGTTTAAAAGAGGTTTGGACAAGTTTCTGGAAGATAGGTCCATTAGCAGCTATTAGCCAGACAGGATCAGGGAACATGACGGGAGCTGGGGGAAAACAACAGGGAATGGATCCCCCATTGTGACCTGTTGGGTGCTTCTCCCAAGCCACTGTGATTGGCCACTGTTGGAGACAGGATGCTGGGCTAGATGGAGCATTGGTCTGACCCAGTATGGCACTTCTTATGGTAAAGGAAGTCAGTAATTAAAAGCAGAGAAAGTTTTCCTAATATTTTTCAGTAATAATAATTGTCGGTGTTATCGATGATGATGACAGACAGGATGAGAATTTCAGAGAAAGTGCAATTGTCCTCCAGTAACTATTGCCCATGTGTAAAACCAATCCCAAGCCCCACGGACCGGAACACACATGCTCTGCCAAGAAGTCACACAACCTTTCTGTCATCCCACCCCACCCCCAATTATTAACAGCTAGGAAAATGCAAATTTGAGAGAGGGGAGGAGAAGAAGGGATACTTTCTCCTGGCTGGCAAAGGAGACAGGATCTTGACTTCCATTCAAGGCTTTGGCGTTCACTATGTAATTTTGACAAACCTCTTAATCTAGGTATGTATCTCGCTCTCTCCATATTTACTGTGCAGTTCCCAAGCTATTTAGTCCTGTTGTTAGCCTTTACAAACACCACAAATCTCACTGAATGATACTTACATCAAGATTAGGCACTAACATGAACATGAAACATTTTGAGGATCGCACTCTTCGAATGCGTATTCTTAGAATTATGTGTATAAAACACTTACCTGATGGGTAATTATGGACCACATATATTTATAAAGTGCTTCTAAATCCCAGAGGAAAGTCAGTATAAGTGAATCTTCACACTCCTCTTAACTCCTCTTCTCACCACAAATTGGTGCCACCTGGGGGGGGGGGGGGAACAGATTTTAATTACACCTGAAATGAATATTCACAAAAATGAGCAAGCCTGTCAAAATAACCCTACCCGAGCCCAAAATGGTGAAGCGGATAACAACCACTAGTCATTTGTTTCATCAGGTACTCATTTTGGTTATTTCATTCTTTTGTTTCTGTCCAACTTTATTTGTGTATTTATTTATATTTTATTTGTCGTTTTGGTCACATCATTTGCATGTGCATGGTGTGCACAATTCCTGAAAATGATGTAAGTAAAAATACCCAAATGACCAAAAGCCCAGGGAAAAAAAAAATCCAAAACAGAATACCCTAAAAATAGATATTCGGATACCCATTATATATTTAGAACTATTATTTGGCTATTCAGCAGGCTACCCTAAATGTGAATAATACTTATGAATAATGAATCTATTATCCATTTGAGGTCTCATGTTCCAGCAACCAAGAACCAGCCAGATGTAGTGAGACTGACTACGTCCCCTTTCCTTTGGCCATGTTCGCCATGAGGGAGAGTGAGGGAGGACTGACTGTGGAGCCTTCCCTGCCACCTGAGGCTTCCCCTAGCTAGTGTGTCTTCAGGAAAGGCTTTATCCAACAGGTTGTAGGACTTTCTGGTGCTACTGGAGAAGTGCAATACAGTTAAACCAAAAACCAGGATCAGGGCTGCTTTTCAAGATTTTACTGCAACATAGAATGGACTTTGAAATCTGATCCCCGCAAGATCTAATCCTTAAAGGCTCACCGTGGGGTTTAACAAACAAGACAATAGCCCACTTAAGTCCGGGTTCGGTCCATGCAGCCCTTGCTCACATGTGCCATGCGTACAGCCTAATCAACAGGCAGCCCGCTGTATGTAGTTCTTCTGCATTCGGGCAGCCCCCACCCGCAGGTTTAGCATGACAAGCCTAACGAACAGGCAGGCACTCTTCCCCACTGTGCAACACCCACCAACCCCCTCCCCCAGTATCCCATCCCCTATGATGACTCATAGCGGCAGCAAAGCATGGGAAGAAGCCGCACCAGCTGTTTGTTTCTTCCAGGCTATGATTCCAGGACACGGTCCAGTACCTGCTATCCCTGCCCACCCATGGAGGTTCATATCTCTGAGCACACAATTTTATTGGGTTCTCGCCCACTGTGGTGTTGGAAATCCCTCTCGGTTCGCATAAAACCACCAGTCAAATATGCACTTCTTGTATCCCCTCTCTAACATCTTCATGCATTACCATACAGTGGTGATGGACTGGAAAACATCTCCATACATGAGGGTGCTCTGCATTTCTCCAAGTAGTCAAACCTTTATAGGGAAACAAGCTCTCCGTCAGTCAGTTCACATTCCCTGTACTCAGAGTCACTTGTTTCTCTGAAGAGATTCATCTCAGCTGTCCGATTGAGGTACTCCTGGTAGCCCTGCATGGATCCTCTCGCTGTTATCAGGCCAGTGGTGAGAAAAAACGGCAGGGAAGGTCCAGCCTCCATTAATGACTGCCCTACTTCTGGTAGTACACAAACATCCAGAAAAGTCACCTGCCCGTTTCTTAATATTGAGTGGTTCCCCTCTACCCCAACTAAAAAATTAAATGCTTCCATGGTGCTAACATCCGTAGCATTTTTAGATGAGTTGGCATGTGCACTGACATGCATGTCTATGCAGTTTAATAGCCACTTGAATTAGCAGTGCCAGTGCAGCAACACACATGCACCATAAGCTTTGCAAAAAGTTTTTCATCCAATAGCTGGCCTGTAGCAGCTCACGGTGAGCGTCACGCTCAGCATGCAGCCAGTCCTGTAATGCACATGACCAATAGCTGCTCATTTGTGGCACATAGCCAATCCTAGCTAGGCAGCTGCCCAGCTCTTTAGGCTGTTCACTGACTATGGAATGCAGTCATGAAGATGCATGCCAAGAATTTCCTTGTGCTCGTTATCACACTCCAGGCCTTCCTTTGTGCTGTTGAGCAGAACCTGCAAGCAATCCAACAGATCCAAGGCCACTGCTGTCATGGGCACGAAGTGATGTCAACGCACAGAAAAGCTCTCGCTCAGTCTCTGGCTAACATAGTAGGTCACGCTACAATGTGGAGGCGGAACCTGCTTCAACACCATACATGGGTCTACCTCTGGCAACAACAAATCATGCTGGGGGGTATCAAGGTATGCAAGGGTAGCTGATGCATGCAGCTTTGGGGAGATGCAGCTTCAATCATCGATGCCATTTTTAGGGCTGTACTCACCAAGAGGCTGATCTGGGTGAAGGAGAGAAGCATAGATTGGTGGGAGAACGTGCTAGCCTCATGAAGAGAAACTGAGTAGGTCGTAAAATTCAGGATTCCCCGTCGCCTCATCCTGCAGATAGTCGAAATCCTCCGGCCACAACTGGAGAAACAGAGCATGGTGATGTGGTTACCCAACCCCATGGAGAAACATACTGCCATCGCCCTCTGGAAGCTCGCCACTCCAGACTCCTGCCGCTCTATCACCCAGCAATTTGGCATTGGAACCTTCATGGTGAACACCAGACTAGTGGAGGTTTACACAGCAATTGTGGAAGTGCTGCTGGACCAGGTGGTGCAGTTGACTGACCCTGCAGAGGTAATGGAGGGCTTTTGACAGGAAGACTTTCTGAACTGTATGAGGGTGATCGACAGGAGCCATATTGCTGTCATTTGCCCACACTATAGAAAGGATGACTACCTGAACCAGAATGTGTTTTTCTCCGTGGTTCTCCAGGGTGTGTTCCCCAGTTCATGGATGTGCTGACTGGGACATCCAGGAAAAACCACAATGCTTACATCTTCCATCAGTCTCCCTTTTTTGGCTGCATGTACACCGGAGACTTTGGACCCTTCATTAAAACATGCATTGAGGGGGTACTCATGAGGCCTGCTGTTATCAGGGACTCTGCTTAACCCCTGAAGCCCTGACTCATGAAAACATACAGCCTTTTCCACACCGCAAAGCAAAGGCACTTTAACCAACAGCTCAGTGCCACCGACTCTTTTATGGAAAGAGCTTTCAGGCTATTAAAGCAGCGCTGGAGATCAGATACAGCCACTCCAATTCTAACTACCACCACCTGGGTTTTCCATAACAGCTGTTAGACCAGCCAGGCTGCATTGGAGTACCCTGCCTGGCCCCCCAGGTTAGCTCCAGCAAGTAGGTACCCCTGGTCCAGGCCCAGCTGAACCAAGTGGAGCAGCGCATAGCTGGAGAGATCCAGGATACCTTGTGCCAACACATAAACCACAATGCTAGCCCCAACACCCATCATCAACGATAGTTTAATGAGCATCCATGAACTGTTTATCGAGGTCTTAACTATCGAGGTCTTACATATGCCGCATCTCAACACACACAGGAGTTTGCAGGTACCATTGTTTCTAATGGTGTCCGGGCAACTTCCAGTTCACGGAGGAGTGTCTAAAGCCCACCCCCCACGGAGGTATCTCAAGAGCCACAGGTTTAAACTGTGGGAGAAATCCCACTTGTTTAAAGAGGCCCTGTGTGTCACTGTTTTCCTCTGGCCCATCCAGCTATCCCTGAGCACCAGGATGGCACTTTCCCTTCTTGCCTTCCTTGTGCATTTCCTATTGGCATTCGCAGATTAGCCAGGTGCAGGCCTGAACCTCTGTGTTTCCTATTGGTATTCACAAGCTAGACGGGTCTGGGAATGGCAATAGGAAGTGCAGAGGCACAAGCGTGCATCTGGGTACTCTGCGACTGGCTGGCAACCATCCTTTGCCTGTGGTTTTCCCATGGTAGTTCCCTTTGTACCTGGGCTTTTCCCTGCTGGGCTACTATGCCCCCCAACCTGAAGTGCAAGTTCAGGGCCAGTGGACTCCCCATCCCCTGCTTTCAGTGCACCCGTCACCCCCCTTACCTTACCTTCCAGCCTCCATCTCCCAAACAGGCTTATGACTAAGCCATACCGTCATGCTCCAAGTCCCCTCCCCCCAAAAAAACCCACCTACCTTCCTTTCCCAGAATCAGCACAGAAAGCATGGATTATGAAAAATTAAAGATTTTTTTTTTTTTTTTAAATTAAACTATTTCTTCTTTTGTCTGCTTGAGTGGCAGGACTGATGAGGGGACATTTTCCTGAGCCTCCTCCCACTATCCAGCTGTGGAGGAGTGTTTGCACAAGACGTGCAGGAATGATTGGTGGTAGGGGAAGTGTGCCTGGCCCACAAACTGTTCCCTGGTGTAAGTGCAGTGTTGAGAAGGTTTGGATGCTTTCCCTGGAGGGGTGGAGCATGGGGGGGAAAATCAGGGAAGGTGATCAGATTCCATGTAGGGAGTGTGAACGGCTGATGGGTGTTAGGAAATGGCACCTGTCCCTGATCAAAAATGCTCAGTTGTGGCAGCAACATGCTCAAGCAGGGAGTTCTGGAGCTGGGTGGACTGGGACAGGCTGCTTTGCCTCTGTGCCCACATCTCACTCATCTCCTTGCTTGCCTTTTTGATCACTTTGTCCAACTGTTCAAACTGCTGCCAGAGGTGGACCCAGTGCCATCCTCCCAACTGGGAAGTCCAAGCAGGCCTCAGCAGCAAACGTCTTGTGTTTTGTGGTGCTCTGCCATACCAGCTGCCTGTGATCCCTGGCAATGCCGTTAATGGCATTGGAGATCTCATCCACCCACTGTGTGGGCTCCCCAAGCAGCTCCCTTGTGAAATCGTCCCTGCACTGCTGGTTGTGAACCCACAGGTCCTAGTTCTGCTGGGCGCTTGTGGGAGGGTGTACCGTCTGTACCCATTGCGCTGCCAGACCTGTAGCAAGGCAACAAGGAAAGCCATTAGTTCAGATTGCCCTGCTCACCTTCCTGCCCTGGTATTTCAGGCCCCCACCTACCCAAATTCCAGCCCTGCACCCACCCACAGGGAAGTGGGAATGAGTACCTACACCTACTGTTTCCATCCTGTGGAACTGTTTCCCAGAAATTTTTCTGCTGCTCCTTCATGTTCTCCTGGCCACTGTCTACACAGTAAACAATAAAAAACATAATTCAACAACAATAAACAGAAGTCTGTATAATGCAACTGTGTAAACACCCCCTCTCCCCCGATGCATTAACTTACCATTCTCTGCCTCCACTACAAAGGTGGCATCTGGCTCCTCCATACCCTCAACCAGAACCTACAGTGGTGCCTTGAACTAGGGCTGGCTCTCAAGCTGTGTCTGCATTGACCCATGCTGGCTCTGGGGTGGAGATGGGAATGGAGGGATATCCGCCAGAAGTCATGGCTTCAGTAGTGGAAACAGGAGCAGTTGCAGAAAGAGCAACTGCAGCAGGAGCAGTCCATGCGGGAGCCGTATCCACCTGTTTCTGTCCCCTCGCAAAGGCCATACAGGCAGGATGCAATGATGGCTCCATCCACACAGAGGAACCAGTCAAGGAGCTCATAGTACAGTGATGTTTGCTTCCCACAACCAGAGGCAAAGTTGTTGTCCTGGATTTCTTTGTATCTGCGCATAAACTCTTTGGTCTACTGCCGGCACAGGCTTATGTCCCAGTTCTAGCCCTGCAGCGCCATTTTTGCCAATATCTCCTGGAACACTGGCTCATTCTTGTAGCACTTCACCAGGGCATATTGCACCTTCAGCTCCCCCGACCCCCCAGCGATGAAGACCTTGGTCTTTTCCTCAATCCAGGGAATGCACGATTGGTGGGTGGATTGGTAGAGAGAGAGTGCCTGTAATTGCGCGGTTAGTGACAGCGGTGCTGGTTGTTTGCTTGGCTGTCTGTTTGAGCCATGCCCCCAGCGATGGTAATTCTCCACAAGTCGTTACAGAGAATGTAGTGGCTTGGAAAAAGCAAGTAGTGTCAACCAGGAAGAGCTGAGAGAATGCATGTTTGTAAATGGCACAGTAGGCTTTTCAGTCAGATATTATGTGCATGCTAGTGAGAGTGAAAGTGGAAAGAGGGGTAGGCCTGGAATGAAAAGTCACGGTGAATGCTATTTCTGCTGGAAACAGGTTATTCTCCTTCATTCATGCAACGCAGAAACTTACCAGTTTCCCCACTGTTTTTGCCATTTGTTATTTTTTGCAAGTTGAATAGATCTGCTACAGGCCTGATCCCACGCCCCATATGCACCCTATGTGCACCCCCGGGGTCCATGGAGATTCAGAAGTGCCAGGGAAGTGCTGGAAATTGCTGTAAAAGTTACAGAGAAGTGCTTTCAAACTGTCCTAAAAGTACCAGAAAGTGACATGAAAATGACAAAAGGATGCCAGAAAGTGATGAAAAATGACAAAAATGCTGGAAAGTGATTAAATTGCTGGAAAGTTATGAAAGAAAAAAAATCACAGGAGCCGATTTCGACAATGGCAGAAGCATGGAATCATCGGAAACTGATGAAGTACTAATGAATGCTCACAAGTGCTCTCAAAAGGTCATTATTTCCCTGCAGAATGGGAACATTTGTTCTCATCTCAGCCCTACAGAGGGGCCAGAAGTGGACACTCAGAATACTCCAGGCTTTTCGTCCGTGACTCTATGGTACTAGCATACCTGTACATGTGGAAGCTGCACGCAAAGTAATTGACCAGACGTAGACATGTGGGCATACATTAGCCTGCATTTGCCCAAACAGGCTCCGTATGCGCTGGGACCCAACCATGAGTAGGGTCTGCATGTCTGCTGGCCATGTGGCCGGTAGGGGCGAACACCTAATAAACGGGCAGGGGGACATCCGTGGGCTTTTGTCTCATTTCATCTGGATTGACCAACATTGTTGTTGACTCCTCAAACTGTTCTTGGAGAACAACAAGGCATTTCCTGTTTGTGGGGACTTCTACGTGCTATATCTATTCTGCACTGAGCTCATTAAAATGCCTTACACTTAAAAAGGAAGAGTGAACTGGTATAACCCAGCATCTGATCAGAACCTAGAGCTCAGAATAAGGCCGCTGGAGTCAGAACTGCAGTTCTGACTCCTGACGAAGGACCCTGTGAGGTCCGAAAGCTTGTGACCCTCGACCAGCTTGAGTTGGTCCAATAAAAGCTATTACCAAGCTATTTTGTCTCTAATACCTATTTTGGGGACCAACACAGCAAACACACTCCCTCTACACACGCGCACACAGAGCTAATTTTCAGAGACTCAACCTGGTCTCTAGGACAAGCCTGCAGTTTTGCATGTGTTTAATTCAAATGCCCATGGTTGTTTTGATGATTTTTTTTGGAAGGAGCTCATTCTAGGATTCTGGACAATAGTATAACTAGATTTAATGTGGATTCTCTTTTTGATCAGCCCAGCATTAGAACTTGCAATACTAAAAAAAACCAAAAAAATTAATGTAGAATTTAATGTAGGGTTGGAAGTGACCTCGAGGATCCCCAAGTCCATACGCTTATCCCAAGGCGGGATAATCTTTACCTACAGCATTGCAGACAGAGGATTGTCGAGTTCTTGAAAACACCCAAGGAAGGATCTACAGCTGCACTTGACAGCAGATTCCATTGCTGAACAGTTCTTACAGCTAGGGAGTTTTCCCTAATATTTAACTGAATTCAACCTTGCAACGACTGAAGCTCATTCTGTCCTTGTTCTGTCTCGTTTGACAATGGATAACAAGTGTTAATCATCATTTTTGTGGCCTCCTTTCAGTTATTTGAAAACTGCGGTCACCTCCTGCTCCCTCCTTTAGCTGTCTTTTCGCTAGGCTAAACATACCCAGTTCTTTCCATATAACTTGCATTCTCAACCATTTATCATCTTGGGTGCTCTCTTCTTCACCCTCTTCAATTTATCGACATGCTTCTTCAAGTGTGGTGCCCGAAACTGAACACAGTATTCCAGATAGGAATGTCTCACCAATGCCGAGTAAAGTGGCATCTCTACCTTCTGTATCTTGGATACAGTTTATCTGTGTTAATGCAGCCCAAAATAGCATTTGCCTTTTTTGCGACAGCATCACATTGTTGACACTCATGTGCAGTCTATGATCCACCATAACTTCCAGTCTTCCTGCAGTGCTCCTGTCCACTTGGCCCTTATTTTATATTTGTACATCATTTTTTTCATTCCTATATGTAATAGTTTGCATTTGTCTTTATTAAATCTCATTTTGTTTCTCTCAGTTCAGGTCCCTCATTTATCTAAATCAGTTTGCATCCTAATCCTGTCCTCCAAAGTCTTTGCAACCATGCTCAGTTTTGCATCATCTGCAAATCTGATGAGTATACTCTCCACTCCCTTCTCCAAAATGCAATTATAAGTCTCCGTATCAATGATCCATGGGCTCAGTCCTGTGAAGGACCAAGTGCAATAGCCCTATTGAAGTCATTCTGCAAGTGGATTTTGCAAGGTCCATGCTTGTATCCTCAGGGAGGTGGTATGGCAGATGTTGAAATAGGTCTTTGTTTTCTTAATGAGCCCTATTCTAGACCATGCTGAGGACCCTAATACCCATTAAAGTCTGAGAACTTAGGGGGCTCATCTCCATGCAAGATGAGATGATCTCAACAGACCAATATCTAGGTTTGGGCCTTAAGTTTCTACTGCAAGTGCCTCTACAAAAACAGATATTTGCTTGTGGCATGACTGGTATTTAGTTTACATATCAGCATCTTCACTTTCTCCCAAGGAAAATGTCCTATTTCCTACCATCATTCACTATGGATCATCATTTTGGTTTAGTTTATTTAACTGGGAAAAAAATTCCACAAACCCAAAGGAAAATACATGAAGGAAATTCCCAACTAACAGGTCAGAACTGCATATCTCATTCAGGAATTATACAAACCTAAATCATCACTATGAGAACAAGTCTAGATTGACTACGAGTACTAAGAATGCTGACTCATAAGCAATAAGTAATGTTTTTTTTTCTAATTAAGAGTTTCTGAATGCTCTGTTTCCAGGAATGATATAATAGAATGATGGTGAACGTATAACTTGATTTGAAGTGTATGAAACTTATTTTAATTTGAGTAGTACACCACTCATCTCCAATATAAAACCAAACACTTCTTGTACAAAAGGCAAGTGTGTGCTTCTTCCAAAGTAAAACTAAAATGCTGGCAGAAAACGGGCTTTTCAGATGTCCATGTTTATTTGTGAATATGACTATTTAAAGTATTATAAAAAGCATATTGTGTGCATTTAATTAAAATAACTATAACTGAGCTAACTTGTGCTGCATTCATATTTATGTCTTTCTAAGCTGGACAGACTGGCAAACGCTCTTCAAATTCCCTTGCTCAGACTTGCCAAGATAAACAAAACTTTGTATTTTCTACAAAATAAAACCACTGCTTATAATTCAGAAAACTTTGACTTCAGCTACAGCTAGATCTTTATTGGAAAAGACTTTATCTTCACTCCTTTGAATGTCTTGAGTAAATGCAGAAAGGGTGTGTTTGAGGATGGGCTGATAATATTTGCCCTTGGAGTAGCCAATTTCAGTAAGAGAACTGAACTTTGGGAAAGGTGGTACCTTGCTATCCCTAGAGACTAAAGTCATATTCTTATTTATAGAACAGGAATAGCACAGGCAGCAGCAAGCATGTTTTTTACACACACTGACCTGGAAGGACCCCTTTGGGAGTTGGCGAGTATTTTGGTTTCAACATCCATTTAGTCCTAGATCTATCTGCTGCAAGATGGCTAAAAAAGAATGCTATACGTGATGGCAATATTTGTGGATAGCTGTCTCTTGGTGACTGGACTGAGACCACCAAGTCACTTAAGAAAGAACTGACAATCTCTGAACAGATATAGCTAATTTCACTGTCTACCAACCCAGTCTGGGATCAAACAGGTGATATAGGGCACTTCCATAACTAGTATTCAGTTTTTTTCTGGACTCTAACAAACACAAATAACGCAAGTAGGTGGTCGCAAGTAGAGTTCTGAGATACTGGTTTAAGTTGTTATCCTGTTCTCCACTAAGATAGCACATGTTGCGGTATCTAGAGGAGATTAACTATACGAGAGCCAACTATTCTCCCTGGCTAAACTTTATAGTTTTTACTCAATCTTCTTGGGCTGGGTCATTATTTCAGCCATAATTGTAGATTATTTATCCCAGCGAAAAAGGCATTGGCCTTTCAAAGGCTTTCTGACACTTCATGGCAGAATGATTTTTTGCAATTCTTTTTAGGAGTGGTGCACCCCTATTTAGCCTATCGAAATACTTTCTGGGAATGGAAAAATATCTAACAATGGATCTAAATTCTAAGGTGGTAATGGCATTGTGTAGGTTCCATATGGAGCAAATGAAATCAGCCATTCTGGAGGGAAGAAGGAATCATACTCCTAGGGATCTGAGATTTTTCCCATGTGGAGCTGGTGTGCTTGAAGACATCATACACTACGCGTTGGATTGCCCCCGATTTAACCAGATTAGGGAAGTGTATCGTCCCTTGGACCAACTTAAGTCCAAATATTTGACAAAACATGAAAAACGTATCCAGCTGCTCTCTCATAAGGAGAGCAACATTATAAGAAACCGGGCAATTTTTGCTCTAAAAGCAGAATTTATTAGAGCTAAGATGAGTTCCTCTGTTCCTTGCCTTGTTTAAATCTTATGGTTTAAACTCTGTCAATCCTATAGGTTTAGCTTTCAGAATGGTACTTAGGAGATAGTTGGGTTGCCTAATGTTTAGTTGTTTATTAAACGTTTTGTACAAAGTAAAGTGGTCACAAGTAGACTCATGAGGAATATGAACACAAATAATTTGGTAAGTGACTGAAAACTTGCTAGATTAAATGAGGGGGACACTCAACAGTTTTATATTTGACACATACACCACTTGCGCCGCCAATTGGGAAAACACAGAGAACCCGGGTGCCTGACGTCCTAAGGGGTGGTAGGTTTGTATCCTTTACTTTTCCTGTTTTACAGATAGGGAAGCGGATCCAAATGTGAACATGGCAATGCTTGCATCCCTCAAGTAAGCAATGGGAGATCTTGATTTCAATGAGGGAAGAATTCGACTCAATGCAAACTACCCCACAGGATTCAGAGAGCAAGGGTGGTGCTAGCAGCAGGGTGGAAAAAAAAGTCACTCGTACTTTTTCTTATCTGCTTGATGTGATGTGCACAATTTAGAATTTAAATCCATGATCCACCAGCCACTTACTTTTGAGTAGCTTTCTTCCTGCAGGCTTCAATAGGGCTACTCCAGATGAAGCAATTCGTGGATCACAGTCTAGCTTTGATCACAAAATTATTTGACCTGACAATTTCTAAGATGCATTTCCTTACAGAGATTTCCTTGTCAATCTACATGTTTGGAAGGGATGACTGCATTCAGTTGTTTTGTTTTCCCTCTCTTTGCATGATCCCAAAATCTCACTTAAGAACTGCATTTATTGACTGACCCAGTAAGGAGCAGCCTTGGTTTTAATCTTAGAGGGGTAAATTTAACTAATCACCAAATTCTGCTTTCCTCCACCCAGTTTTTTCAAGAGCTTCTTAGTTCAGAAGCTTTGAAGCTATTTAAACAGATTAATTTCCTGCTCAGTCTACTATAGCTTTTGTAGCAGTAGGAAGAGGGGGGAGATGGCAAAGCATTGTAGGCAGGGCAATATCCTTACCAGGCACTGATCTTTGAACTTCTCCACCCCTAGATTTTGTCAACTATTGTATTCACATAATGCAGGGGTGAAAGTAGTCATTAGCTATATAAGGCTATAAGTTATATATAGCCCTCTCTTACAGAAAAACTCAATAGTATTAAACATACTCTCTGAACTACTAGTATTACTACTATATATATATATATATATAGCAAAGATGTGGTTGCCATATTGATCCTAAAAGAAGCAAATGGAGACAAAGTACTTTGGATGATATCTTTTATTGGACCCATACAAAAAAACCCTGGTCCAATAAAAGATGTCATCTGAACTACTTTGTCTCCATCTATATTATATATACTAATATTACTATATCAATAAATATCTATACCCTCAAATCATTCTGGAGATGCTGCAAACTGCACTAGATTTTCATTTTAACTTTATTTCTGCATTCCTGTTTCTAAAATTATAACTTTAATCATCTCATAATTCATCACATATTCAGTGACAACATTTATGTATACTTGTCCCCAATTCACAGACCCATTAATATTACTTTTTCATTAAAGGAAACAAAATGTATCCATACATTTATTGTTTAAACTGAGCAAACACAAGGTTGGTATAAGAAATGCCTCAGAGTGGTGCACTGAAATGTCTTTGCAGGATTGTTACCTTCATTACTATTGCTTTATTATAGGTACTGTCTTCTTGCACCCAAATTCAATAGTTTTAATAAAGCTGCCTAGCTCTTCAGCTGATCAACATTTTCATGGTTCTGTTGAAGCCTATAGGGCAGATGTTCCCAAGTGATGAGGTTGGACCCCAAACGTGAATGTACCATCTGCGGATAGGGTTACAATTCCAACTGATGTTCAATATACTTTGCATGGCTTTGTTACTGTCTGGGATCACCGGATGATATTAAAGTCATGCAGGCAAAAAGTTTGGAAACCACTGTTAGAGAACTATGGCAACTTACACCAGCAAAAGAACTGTCCCAATGAATTTAAAAGAGGAGGGAAATCAGACTTACACAAATGTAGTATTTAAAGGAAACTGAAATGCGGGAGGAGTCCTGTCGATGAGTGTTTTCTACAAGCTATAGTATGCACTGTAATAATAATCGTAGCTTTACAGAGCAGAAGTTGCACTTCAGATATATGGAGATCAACTTTTCAAATGTATATTGCTACATCAGCCTGAAAATCTTGTGCCCCTTCCACAGAAACATTACTGCCTGGACAACAGGAAACGGTATCTCTCCCCTCCCCCCTAAACGTCTTGTTGACTTAGTACTAACGTTTTCCAAAACTGAAACTCACTCATTAAAAGTTACACCCGCGATCAATTGGCCCAATTAATTTCAGCCTGCAACCAAGTACACAGGGGTTGCCTTTATCGTTCGTTATGCTGAGTCAAATAAATCAGAATGAATCAAGAGACACTTACCCCCAGCAAGCCATGCAACCCAGCTGGGAGATCATCCCTACGCCCGCAGACAGCTCTTTAATGAGCAGATCACAGTGAGAGTCTCCTTTGGCGAGCCAATCATGTCTTCAGGGGGGGCGCTGTTTTGGTTCCAGAAGCAAACTTTGCCTTTGGTAGCTTGTTACCGAGTGCCTTTCATCCTTAAACTGCTAGGCTGCTGGCTGCTATTCTCCACAGTCCTTTGTTAGAGCAGAAGGGGAGGCTGCTCAATGCAGCCATCATGGCTTAGGAAACAGGGCACAAGAATGGACGGAGCCAATGTGTGTGCAGGATTGGTGGGCGCTGCAGGGGGAGAGCTCTTGGGGGTCTCAATAGGAAATACTTCCCATTGGCTAGGGAGGTGTTATTCGGCGCTGTGAGCCCGCCCAGCCCCTTCTCTGTTCCCTTAGTCACCAGTCACTGGGCTGGTTTTGCCTTGAGCATCGCCTAGGAGAAAAAAGCCGCTTTCACACAGGCAAGAATTAGCAGCTTGCCTGACAATGGCTCAGCCTTATTTCCTGGGCAATTAGTTGGCATACACAGACT
Organism: Sphenodon punctatus; assembly: GCA_003113815.1. Lineage (NCBI taxonomy): Eukaryota > Metazoa > Chordata > Lepidosauria > Sphenodontia > Sphenodontidae > Sphenodon > Sphenodon punctatus. Next base: position 66,491 of record QEPC01011744.1, read on the forward strand.
GAGCGAGGATGCTTGTAGGAGTGCTGCTTCAGTCTAGCCTCTTTAATGAGCAGGGAGGGGGGAGGTGCCCACACATCCCCCAGCTCAGGTTTCTTTCCCCACAACCATAGTGACTGTTTTCTCCTAATTAAAAAAGGAAGAGGCAGCTGAGGAAAAGTTTTATGTCAGGCACAGAAAACTCCATAAAGCTGCAATATGAGAGTTCAAATGGAGGCTCATTTGATAATAATAAATACATTATAAATTAATGACTATAATAATAATATATTATCTTTTCAAACTTAACCATTGCTCTCAAATGTACTTATACAAATTATATTAGACAAATTATATTGGTGAGAATTCATTGGAAAATTGCTTTTATGTATTTTGCTCTGGAGGATTGAGGTTCTCGTAGGAGGCAGTGATAAAATAAAAAGTTTATAAAACCTTGCATTTTTTTCCTTATTTGAATTTTCTCCCCCAATCTTCAGAAAGAGCAGTTGCTTCTTTATGCCTTAATATAGTCCACTCTGCTAAATTTTACTGCTTTTCAGTCCATTTCAATCTCAAAATTTACCAATAACCAAATTTTATTTCTCCCTCTTACCTTTTATGTTTGTCTTTCAGCAAGAGAAAACTGCTGTTCATCTTATGTCTGTGAAGAAGAAGAATATTACTAGGCAAATCTTTCAGCTTGGCTTGCTTATGGCGAGCAGTGATCAGTAATTCCTTCCCCCCCCCCCTCTTGATGCCTAGATTTGGGAGCCTGAGTCTTCTTTTAAACTTTGGTTTTTGAAAACTTAGCCGCACAGCTAACATGACCTGCTTTCACAACTGTGTTTATTCTCCTGTCCTCAACTCTTTTTTGGCTGCTGTCTCAAGCTGCCAGGGCCAGTAAACAACCCATTGTGAAGCTGAAGCTAAAGCAGTTTCCTTGACCGCTGGCAAGAGACACAGTCCTGCAAAAACAGTATTCTCTGTCTCCTTCCGTAGACCATGTGTGTGTCACTTTTGCATCATGCCCAGCTGCCATGGGCATTTATCCAGTGGTCTCGAGCAATTTCCTGACTCTTGTGTATAGCAGCTTTAACTCTCTTGCAAAGCCACTAGCTCAGTTCTTTTTCCCTTGAACATAAATGAATTTCATCCTTAGAGAATGCATGCATTGTCTTTGACGCTGTATAGAAAGGCCTGCATGATGAGCCTAGATACCACGCTTTGAGCCAGTAAGGAAAAACAAGTTAGATCTCCCATTTTAAGGAGATTTAAAATCAGAATAAAAAACAGATGAATTGTAAGACTATGATGACACACTGATAAAAACCCACTTGCACAGAACCAGGGGGGAAAGGGCTTTATTGGGATGAACACAAAATCTGCCAGCTCCCCCAATTACAAGGATGCAGGTGTCATAGACATATATTCACATACCCTACAGTGATGGCCAATACCCCAGTGTGTGGGCAAGGATTTTAACCTCCACCACTTTCAAGAGACAATAACACAGGCCACATAAAGTTCTATGGTACACCTTTCCTTCTGCCCCAATGTCACTCTTCCAACCAGCATCACTGATGTAGAGACCTTTCCAGCCCACTTCTGAAAGCTTATATTTACTTATTAACTCTATCAATGATACAGAAACCTCTCCAACACAAGTGTGCAGAGGAACATCCATGCTTACTAGGATGGCTGCTCAACTAGTTATCTCCAGGGTTAAGCTTCTTGGAAGCTCTTGTGTTGGTCCTGTGAAGCAGAAGTATATTCCAACCATAGAGTACAGGACCTTATTCATGTGGGTTGTAATGGTTGTCTTCCATTGGAAAGAGTGTCAAAATGGGGGCAAATACTAATAGGCTTCATCATGTCATTGTATTCAGAGCTTGACCGTTTTCCCATTAAAGTTAGTGGAAAGTTTAGCACTGACTTTGATGGGAGCTAGATGGGGCCTTAAAGGCTGAGTACAAGAATTTTTAACCATATTCAATGCAGTGACTTCAATTTCCTGCCCAGATGAAGCTTGCACTTGAGGTCACCATCACCCTGAAGATGTTGGGGGATGGGGGGAGGAGAAGCAATATCCAACACAGTATCCAATGCAAACTGCTGTATTGCAGTAATAATACCCAAGAGAATGAGCATATGGAAACCTTTTGTAGATTGCTGACAAGAGTACAAGGTGGCAGAGTCCTTCAAAGGTATCTCTGGGTGAGACCCTCCAGATCTCTGCATTTCTTCCAAAGCTAGGACTGTCCCAAGTTTCTCTTTTTGAAGAATAAACACAAGATGGATGTAAAAGCACTAGGCTGAGGGCTCACACTGATCGCAGTGTTTAGCCACAACCTGGTGACTCTGTTGGCTTTGATACCTTTGGAGTGTACTCAAGCAGCTGTGCTAACCTGGGATGTTTACTTTCTTTCACGAACCAGCTGCTTAAGTATTAACTATTATTTTATTAACAAGTGTCTTCAAGTAAAAACATGCTGCAGGGGATGCCTCTTATATTAAAGGTATACAGCCAAGGGAGAGTTAGCAAGGTGTCCGCACTCATAATGATAGTCATCAATCCTCTAAATACTTAGTCCTTATATTCCTGCCAGGTCCCTAACCACTGTCTCCCTGGAATTGGGAAATAACTGCTCCCCTGGGCTGGTTTATTCCAGAATTGTCTTTTATGAGGTTTCTTTCCTCTGGAACATCTGGTTCTGGCCACTGCCAGCCAGGAGACTGAGTTTGGTGGGCTGATCCGATACTAGAATTCCTCTGGCTCTATTTTCTCTAGGAAGGGCAGACCTTTCCCCATGTTTTTCAATACACCAACCAAATTTCATCTCCCCCCCCCCAAAAAAAATGTCCCAAGGTTGACATATTCCTGCCCTACAGCCCCTTTTCCCTCTCCCCTCCCTCCTACACATATACACTCTGCTGCCCACATCCTTCCCCACTTCAAACTAAACAAGGTGAGTGCTCTGCTACACTCTCAATATACTCAGTATATTTTTTTCAGGAAATAGTATAAACATCTCCAAAAAAGTGCACTTAACATTAGTACAGACATAAAAAAGGAGGCGTGTGTTGCCTCCCTCCTTGGCCATGGCTACAATAAAGTGTTTTCTTTGAAATGGAAAAATAAATGTATGGATTCCACATCTGACCACCACTCTTCTCACAGCATGCAAAGCCCTGGTCCAGGGCCTTTATCAGGGACTTAGCTTGGCAGAGGGAGGAATTTTATGGTCATGCCTTGTTAAATTATTGGCAGCGTATCTATTCATACTTCAGAAAACAAAGAAAACTAGCTCATGTTTTCCTATGACCATGAAAATTAGGAATACACAACTGTTCCAAAAGAAGTTTCTCCAAGATTTTATAGTGTGTGGGCTTTGTGCTTGTACAAGCCCTACTGAACTGTTCTTGCCTATGATCTTTGTAAGCCAAATGATACCTTTATTGTGCAAATCCCATGGGATTTAATCAGAGCGGCATGCCTGAGAGCTGAATTTCTGTCCAAGAATGGAATATCATGCTCAAAACTAGTATCATTATTTGCATAATCTACATCCCTGAAGGTTTTCAGCAGAACACAATCTGTCAGGGATACAATATCCTCCCCCAGGGTGGTGAGTTGGACTAGATGAGCCATGAGGTCCCTCACAACTCTACATTTCTATGATTCTATCGCATCCAGCGACTGCAGCGTCAGAAGCGATGCCTTATTTCACTCATCATGCTCATTAGAGGGGATGTACAGTGTTGGTCAACCCGTCTCAAAAAGGATATAGTAGAACTGGAAAAGGTTCAGAACAAAGATGATCAAGGTCATGAAACAGTTTTCATGCAAAGGGAGACTCAAAGGATTAGGGCCACAAACCACTTTACTCCAGAGTAGTCCTACTGAAGCCCTGAGGACTTCAATGGGGCTACTCTGGAGTAAAGCAGTTTATGGATCGTGGCCTAGGGCAGGGACAGCTGGCTTGTTAGGGGTAATGCCCTCCCTCCCAGCAGCTGCTCAATTCACTTTTTATATCACTGAGGCAAGGCAGGCAGCTCCAAGCAGAGCATGCCTCCTGTATACCTGAGGGAAGGAAGAGTGAGGAGGAGAAGAGCTTGGAGCTTTATTGTGCATGTGAGCTGGGGTGTTTGACAAACTTAACTGTCCTCACTGCACATTCTAAGTAAAGCTTAGAGGTGAGAGGTTAGAAGTGAAGCTGGGGTCTTCTTTGAGTGGGCTCTGTACGTTCCCACATATGGGGTTTTGTGCATGCGCAACTTTCCCAGCCGGCTATCTACAACTATTGGTCAATTTCAATTTTCATTCATTCTGAGCTCGTGCCACCTCCTATATATAGCACACACACCCCGTCTGGAACCTGGCAGTTCCTTCCAACAGTGTTTAACATGAACAGCTAGCTACAGCAACCACTGAAATAAAGGCAACTTTGTATCAAAGCCATGGCTGCCAGAGACTTCAAATGTCAGTGTTAGAGGAAGATGTTGAACTCAGACCCTCATCGCATTTGCCTGCTGTGCCTGGGCTCCATTCATGAACCAGCAGACTGTGAGCATTGCTCCTTCTTTAAACTGAGGGCTCAAAGGGAGCGGATACTCCAACTGCCCATTTTGCTGGTACAGCGAGAAAAAAGTCAGAGAGAGAAAGACAAAGCCGACGGGGCATACGTGCCCGGCATCTGCTCCATCTATAAAGGTGCCAGAGGAAGAAGGGGCTGATCACACAACACAGAGCCCCGAGCTGAGTGGTGATGAGCTAAATTCCAGCACCCCACACACCCCTACAGCCTCCCAACAACAGGTAATGATTAGTATCTCACAACAGCAGGTACCGGGAGCTAAGCCACAACATAAATGCTTCCCTCATCCATGCTTTCATCACCTTGAGGCTGGACTACTGCAATGCGCTCTACGTGGGGCTTCCCTTGTTCCTGGTTCGGAGGCTGCAGCTAGTGCAGAATGCGGCAGCTCGTCTCCTTACAGGGACGGGTCGTCGGGAGCATATTACACCTGTGCTCCGAGCTCTGCACTGGTTGCCAATAGCGTGCCGAGCCAGGTTCAAGGTTTTGGTGTTGATCTATAAAGCCCTTCACGGTCTGGGCCCCTCGTACCTCAGGGACCGCCTCGCCCTCCGCGCCCCAGAACGGCTCCTTCAGTCCGCCGGGGCTGCTTCTTGGAGGTCTCTCGTGTTAAGCAGGGGGTCACAATGGAGAGGGCATTCTCGGTGGCCGGGCTGCGCCTTTGGAACTCCCTTCCAGAGGAAGCCCGCCTGGCCCCAAGCCTGTTGACATTCCGGTGAAGTTGTAAGACCTGGCTGTTCGCCCAGGCCTTTGGGGAGGGTGGGTGGATAGGGTAGGGTAAGGGTTTTATCTGCCCTACCTTATTTACTGTGTAAATGGAGGTCCTGGGCCCTGTTTTAATAATTTTATATATGATTGTTTTTATTATTGATGGTTTTAAATTGTTTTATGTATTGCATTTTTATTGTTGGAAGTCGCGCCGAGCTGCTTGCAGGAGGGGCAGGGTACAAATTCATAAAATAAAAATTAAATAAATAAATAAATAAAAAGGCTACCCAAGCACCTCTCCCCCATGATCTCTTCAGATGAAGAAGACATGGTGGTCAGGGACTCAGAAGGCATGGACAGCGATCCCAACCTAAACTCAGCGATGGAACAATCCCCCTGGATCTATGCTTCACAGAGTTGCCAGCGTGGAGAAATTCCATTCAGGTGACATACACAGTGTTATGACCGGCAGTACTTCAATGCTAACTAAAGCCCAGGTGAGAGGTTAGAGGTGAGGTGGGGGGACTCATAGGCTGGATTCCTATGGAGGAATTCAGCCAATGAGGATGGCCTCAGGGTGATGATAGATACTGCCCCAGACCAACGGCAGAGAACAGGCCTCCAGTGGCCTAGGGGGGATATTTACAGCTTAGAAAAGAGATGACTGATGGGGGATATGATAAAAGGTTTATAAAACCACAAATGGTTCAGAGAACGTGAATAAGGAACCATTATTTACCATTTTTTAAAATATTAAAACTAGGGACAACTGATCATTTTATCAGGCAGCAGGTTTAAAACAACAGAAGCACTTTTTCACACAATGCACAATTTCCCAGTGGAACTCATTGTGTTGGGATGTTGTGAAGGCCAATATTGTGAAGGCCAATGAAGGATTAGGTAACAGCTATTAACCAGGATGGTCAGGGAAGGCAAAATCTGACTGCCAAAAGCTGGTATTGAATTACCGGAGATGGAGCACTTTTTAAATACCCTGGCTTTTGTACTTTCTCCCTGAGGTATCTGGCACTGGCCACTGTTTGAGACCAGATACTGGGAGAGATCATCCATTGACCATTAATTTGGCAGGTCTTCTTATGTTCTTATAATCTCATGGTCTCTCTGTTTTATAACAAATCCTAATCCATAGCGTTCATTGCATTTAAGAGCTCCAGGATCATTCAGTGGGACCTTATTATAACACAGTAATTAGAGCCATGTTATAAACCATGTTATAACAAGATCTGCATTATAATGAAAATGCTCACATTTCCCTTCATATATTCTGTGAATTTAGTTGAAAAACAATATTTGTGATTACAGCAATAAAACACATTGGGAGCCATGGTTACAAACACGTAATCCAAATTTGTGTTATAATAACATGTCCTGTTGAGGTTCCATTGTGTTTGCATTTTAAACACCAAATACTTATAATAATAACTGCTTCTCAGCTTTCCCCCTTTCTTATGAAGGATTTCCCCCCCCCCCTCCTTTATTTTGTACTAAAGCAGCTGTAATTTGTCACTATTTATTTATTTATTTATTTATTTTCATAGATTTATACCCTGCCCCTCCTGCAAACAGCTCGGGTACTTTGGGACTACTAGCTACTGCATGAATCAGTAGCCACCTACCCCACCAGGGCTTGTACCAGGATCACATCTGGCGGCCTGGAAACAATGCTCTATATATTCTGAAATACTACATTTGTACTGCGTAAAGGGGAAGAGATCTCTGTGGACCTTATCTAAGCCACTGACAAGCCACACTGGAAAATGTCACTATGTTTGTTTTGACTGTTCCCAGAAACTAACATCTCTTAAAGGTTATACTCCTTGTAGGCCTATTATTATAGTATATCAACCCAGTGTTACAATAACAATTATATATTAACTATTAATTATATGTAACCAAGCCAAGTGCGTGCACCTGGGACCTCGCATCCTTGTGAATGTTACACTCCTTGTCTCCCCCTCTGTTCCCCTTCCTTCGTCTCCCCCCCCCCCCCCCCCCCCCCCCCCCCCCCGCCCCCCCCCACCCCGTCTCTCAGATTGTAAGCCATTGGGCAGGGACCATGTCTATTCAATTACTTTGTAAAGCGCCAGGTACATTGCTGGCACTATATAAATGCTTGCTAATAATAATAATAATAATAATAATAATAATAAATTAATAATTAATATATTAGTATTATTAAATACCTATGTTATTGTAGCACTGTGCTAGACTGTATTAAAAAGGATGCAAACACGGTCAAGCAACCTGTGGAGAACAGAGAAAAGGGATGCAATGAAATTACATACATTTTTACACACTTACTACTCAACTTATCTTTGTAACCTTCTCCAAATACCCCTCACTCACTAGTCCCACATGAGCCCTGAGAAGGAATTTCAAGAAGATTACAAGTCAGTTTGGGTGAACATAGCAAATCAACATGTTCCAGCAGGGTGATTTCATCATCTATGGAGGTGATATATATGAAACTGTTGTCATCCAGGGCTACATCCATCAAACCGTTTACTCCAGAATAGTCCTGCCGAAGCTGCCCAGAGTAAGTGGTCTAGGCTTGTGGCTCAAGATGGTACTTTCCTCCATGGCTTGAAAGAAAGTCAGTTTGGCAAAAAGGACAACAACTAATCTGATGAACACCACCATGTTCTGTAGTAACCTATGGCTGTAAGCAAGTGAATCACAGTCACCTTATACACTGTATACAAGTTCCATGAACACACCTTGCTGTAGCTTTGAGTGCACCAGCTGCATGGCCTGGGGAGGGACGTGGGGCACCCCTGGCTGGGACAGATCAGGGAATCGAATAAATGTTTCCCTGGCCTGACAAGGCCAGGAAGAGGGGGGGAGCAAGGAGTGACATACAGCTGGCTGTCCTCACCCACACACAGCAGTCGGCACCCCATCCCTGCTATGATGGGCAGTCATGGAATAACAGGAAGCTATGGCTGGTGGCCATGGCAACCCCCGACACCAGGCCAGGATGTCTAATAAGACCGGCCCTGGGCATACTCTATCTTTGCAGGAGAAACACTAGCCGGGGGGAGGACACCTCTGATGCACTGTCCAAACCTGGCCCACAGCTTTTCTCTTTTTTTTGGGCCGCTTTCTAATTCTTGGATGTAGCCCATAAATCCAGTCCCAACCCTCAAGCACGGAAAGAGCGAGCTCAGGAGTGAGAGTGAAAGAGTGCACTCCTCCCCTCCCTTTGCCATTGTTTCTGATCACTGTATGTACCTCACTGCTCTGCTCAGTCCACAGTTCTAACTCCTGACGTACAACCCTGTGAGGTCCAAACACTTGCATACTTCCACCACCTGTAGTTGGTCCAATAAAAGACATCACTGACACTGTACTACTTTGTTTCTATTACCAGGAGAAAAAAAAGCAGAGATGAGGGTATCCATGGCATAGATCCATGATCTCTCGCCTCGATTACTGCAATCTCCTCCTTGCTGGCCTCCCTCGCTCTCACCTGTCCCCCCTTATCGCAATCCAAAACTCGGCTGCCAAGGTCATTCACAGCCGGTGAAGAGAGAAGAGGAGAGGCTGCACATGGTCGAAGCGATGGGCAGAGTGAATCATTCACTCTGCCCATCGCTTCGACCATGTGCAGCCTCTCCTCTTCTCTCTTCACCGGCTCCCCCTTCCTGAACATATCCTGTTTAAACTCCTGGTATTCACGTTCAAAACACTTCACGACCAAGCTCCCCCTTACCTCTTGGACCTAATCTCCCTACGCACTCCTGCACGCACTCTCCGCTCTTCCTCTGTCTCCTCCCTCACTCTCCCTCGTTTCTCCTGCTCACCTAACCGCCTTCGACCCTTCTCCCTCGCTGCCCCTCATGCCTGGAACTCCCTCCCCACCCACATCCGCCTTGCCCCCTCCCTCCGCTCCTTCAAATCCCTCCTCAAGTCCCATTTTTTCCTCGCTGCCTTTCCCAATGCCTTCTAGTCATTCCCCAAATACTTACTGTCTGCCCTCCTCTGCAGACTGCTGCAACCAACCTGATTGTAACCAAGCCAAGCATATGCACCTGAGACTTCGCATCCGCTTGAACGTTTGTTTGTCTTCTCCCATGTCTCTCCCACTGTCCCCTCTCCCTGTCTCCCGCTCCTTGACTTTTAGATTGTAAGCCACAGGCAGGGACCGCGTCTATGTCTATGTTCTGTACAGCGCCAGGTACATGACCGGCGCTATATAAATGTTTATAATAATAATAATTAATAATCTGGATCCTCTTCTTCCTTCTTGAGTACACCCCTTAAGTCCTCTCAACCCAACCCCCTACGAATGTAGCCCAGGGAGCTTGCAGTAATTTTCAAAGTGGCCCTTAGAAGGGAAAAGGTACAGTGCAGACATTGGAACACATTCAGTTTCCCTATAGTAGGTGACAGTAATATGTATATACACACACACGCCAGTAAATGTATGTGTTCCTGAGAAAATCTGCCTGGATGCTCTCTTGGTACTCTACATACTCACTGCTACACAGCACTTGGAATGTGCCATACTTACTGGTTTGCCAATGTTTCCATTTTAAATCCTTCTCTAAGAGGTTTATAATGTGGTCATAAAAATCACTTTGGGATCAGACTGGGTATGCTGGATCTCAGCTTGGAAGAACTGGTTCACTCGTTTTAAATGTTAGGGTTAGCCAACACAGAATAGACATTTACTCTCTGGTTTGATTCAGAATTCATGTAACTTTAAAAAGGCTTCGCTTAAAAACATAGATATATATATTTTGCTAATTTGCCAGAACTTAATGTTCCCCTCCTTCTCTGACCAACAGGGATTTCAGCTAATAAAACAAGAGAATATTTTTTCTCTAAATGTTTGTTCAAAACCTAACCCAGTTTTTAGGCAAAAAAAACCCTGTACAAATCATGCTAATGTAGGGAGCAATGCTGTAATCCAGTGCACCTCGATCTCTCCTATTGGCGTCACCAGAGCACCTACTGCAGCCCCTAATCCTGCTGCTGCTACGATGCCAGCCTCTGCCTAGAGCTGAATTAAGTTTGATGACTGGGGATGGGGCTCGAGCTTCTACTGCTGCTGCCACCAATTAGATCAGAGGTGGGGAACCTTTTCTGTCCTTGGGGCCACATTTAATATTAGTACGAGCTCCAAGGGCCACATAGAGGTTGGGGGTGCTTAATGGATTTATTCAAGGAGGGCCCAGATCATGGATCTGTGCCGGGATCTGTCCCCTACCCTTGTGTGCATGCCCTCCTCTCTGGTCCATTAGCATGAGCTCAGTTTTTCAGTGTTTGGGGGTAGAGAATGGGTCCAGGGTCCAGATCCAGGCACTGGAAAGGGGCCACATAAAAACTTGCCAAGGGCTGCATTTGGCCCCCGGGCCTGAGGTTCCCCACCTCTGAATTAGACATTGAGCAACAGAAGAATCGCCAGCCCGGCCCACCCCTGCCCCAGAGAGCAGCTGCCTTCAAACTGACTCCAGCATGGGGTAAGCACTGCAGCAGAAGAGTAGGAGCAGTGGCTAACAGGGGCCAACTCCTCCAGCCCCATGAACCCCACCCCAGTGCATCTGAGAGTCCAGGGTTAGGACTTCTGTAGAGGAAAGTGGACTTCCAGAGCAACTAGTGTTGTCACCTCCCTCAGGGAGGAAACCCAGAGGGGCCAGGTCCATAATGGAAGGGGTGGTGGAAAGAGATGTCACACTCCTTTCTGATGTAACCTTGACCTTCATGGAGCATTGTGATGTCACAATGCTCCACCGGGGACAGGGGTGGGTAAATTCAAAAAGTAGAGTTGCCGGATATGCACATTTTTTCAGGACACTTATGAAAAATACATGTTTCAGGGCCTGCATTGGTGCTTTAGGCCACCCCCAGAAGTTCCAGTTCTCTAGGCTAGCCATGGGTGCCCCTGACTGACCCAGAGAAAATAAGGCTTTTTTCCAACATTACTTACTGCACACAATTTGTCTCCGGGAAATCCAGTTTTGTAATCCTCTGAAGGATCACCAGCAAAAATGCCATAATGCCTCTGTACAAATCAATGGTGTGACCACACCTGGAATATTGTGTGCAATTCTGATCACCCCATCTCAAAAAAGACATAGCTGAACTAGAAAAGGTACAGAGAAGGGCAACAAGAATGATAAAGGGTATGGAACGACTTCCGTACAAAGAGAGGATTGAAAAGCTGGGTCTCTTCAGATTAGAGAAGACTGAGAGGGGACATGATAGAGGTTTATAAAATCTTGAGTCATGTGGAAAGAGTAGATAGGGAATGGTTATTTACCCTCTCAAATAGTACTAGAACTAGGGCACACTCCATGAAACTAGCTTCTGGCAGATTTAAAACAAATAAAAGGAAGTACTTGTTCACTCAACACATAATTAACTTATGGAATTTGTTGCCAGAGGACGTTGTTAAGGCCAGTAATAGCTGGGTTTAAAAAAAGGACTGGATAAGTTCTTGGAGAGTAGGTCCATTAATGGCTATTAATCAAGTAGTTTATGGGATGAATGTCTTACTGTCGGGAACCAGGAGTGAACAACGGGGAATGGATAGCCCATTGTAAGTGTTGGTTCTTCTCCCATGAGATTGAAATTGGTGCCTGTCAAAGGACAGGATGCTGGGCTTGATGGACCATTGGTTTGACTCAGTAATTTTATTTATTTATTTATTTATTTATTTATTTTCTTATATTTATGCCACCCCCCATGCCTACGGCATCTCGGGGCGGCTTCCAACAGAATATAAAACAATTTTTTTAAACAAAGAAAGTCTAAAACATCTTAATTAAAACAAATTTAAAACACCCCCCACAGAAATTAAACCCCCCCTCCCCTCCAAAGGCCTGGGCGAAAAGCCAAGTCTTACAAATATGTCGAAAGGCCAACAGGCCCGGGGTCAGGCGAGCCTCCTCCGGGAGGGAGTTCCACAACCACGGCCTGGCCACCGAGAATGCCCTCTCCATTGTGGGCCCCCGTCTTACACGGTGGACCTCCAGAAAGGTGTCCCCGGTGGACCGAAGGGATTGCTGTGAGGTGCGGAGGGCGAGGTGGTCCCCGAGATATGAGGGGCCCAGACCATGCAGGGCTTTGTAAATCAATGCTAACACCTTGAATCTGGCTTGGTACGCTATAGGCAGCCAGTGCAGAGCGCGGAGCACCAGTGTTATGTGCTCACGCCGCCCCGTCCCCGTCAGGAGACAGGCTGCCGCATTCTGCACTAGCTGCAGCCTCCGAACCAGAAACAAGGGAAGCCCCACGTAGAGCGCGTTGCAGTAGTCGAGTCTCGAGGTGATGAAGGCATGGACGAGAGTGGCCAGATCGGGCCCGGAGAGGTAAGGTCGAAGCCCCCGTACCAGATACAGCTGGCAAAAAGCAGCTTTAGCTACCACCTCCACCTGCCGATCCAGACGGAGGCCCGAATCCAAAACCACCCCCAGACTCCGAACCTGAAGAGCAACAGGCGGGCGAACCCCCCCCATCAGGGGGGCCAGCACCTCCCCCGCCCTTCCCACCACCATCACCTCCGTCTTATCGGGATTGAGCTTCAATCTGCTCTGCTGCATCCAATCCGCTACGGCCTCCAAACATTGGGAGAGTAACGAGACAGCAGGACCTGGGTCAGTTGAAAACGAGAGGTACAGCTGAGTATCATCAGCATATTGGTGACATCTCACCCCGAACCCTCTCATGATCTCCCCCAGGGGCTGCATATACACATTGAACAACAGTGGAGACAGAATGGAACCCTGCGGAACGCCGCAGGTCAAGGCCCGGGGGCTAGATGTTTCAGCCCCCAGCACCACCCGCTGGCTTCTACCCGAGAGGAATGAGCGGAACCATCCAAGGACAGTCCCGTCCAGACCCCCCAAGTCTCGCAGCCGTCTCAACAGCAGCCCATGGTCCACGGTATCAAAAGCGGCCGAGAGATCTAGCAGGATCACAAAGGTCGAACATCCTGCATCCATCTCCCGGCGGAGATCATCCACCAAGGCCACCAACGCCATCTCAGTGCCATAGCCAGGGCGGAACCCAGATTGAAAAGGGTATGGCACTACTTATGTTCTTAAAAATGGGGAGAGGGTGGTGGTCCCATGTTACAAACGCATGCATGCTTTGCTTTCTGGATTCGTTCTCGGAAGCAAATCATGCACAGTAAGTAACATGGGAAAGCGCCCTAGGTCTTCACCCATGGCCTAGACACTGGGTCAAAACCTGGAGTCTTTGAGTCAATATGGTAAATCTAAGAGCTGCAGAGAAAAGTTTTCATGGCAATCTCGAACCCTGTTTTTACAACTTAAGGTTTGGGTCTCACTAACAGCATGTAGCAGGGCAGAGTCTCTGGAAGCTGCTGGCCCTTTAAAAAGTGCAGCTAGTGCAAGAAAAAGGACTGAGCTAGTGGAGCCCAGACACAGGTACAGCTGAGCCAGAGCTCAGAGGAGAGTGGGTTGCAGAGCTGTGCGATGAAGCTGCTGATCTGGCAAGCTAAAGTAACAAATGTTCTGGAGAAACAGCTGAAGAGGTCAGAACTATGAGCAGCTGAGACTGGAAGAGACATGAGGCTTGTAGTGGTAACAGAGGAAGCATGCCTGGTCTAGGAGCCCAAGAATTAGTGAGTGAGAGCCAGAGGGGGACTGTGTCTAGCTATCAAGCAGTCTATGGGGGTGAGGAGCTTGAAAAAGCCTGATGGAAGAGGTACATTTTTAAGAGAGACTTGAAATTAGGGAGGGAGATAACAGAGTATACATACTTAGGGTTGCCATACCTCCCCTTTAATCCAGGATGCTTATGAAAAAAATATATGGTGCAGGACTGCATTGGTTTTGCCCCCATGTATCTTTCATAAGCATCTTGGATTAAAGGGGAGGTATGGCAACCCTATCCATACTGGAATAAGAAGAGTCCTGAGCAGGTATGCTATAGTGCAAAGCCATCAGGCATTCAGAGCCTCTGCCTTGTGCCCGTAGCTGGAAGAGGGTATGGGGTGGAAGGCAGGTTTAGGTTTCTGTGCATGATCTAGACTGTAAAAATCCACTTGCTTTGGGTGAGTAAAATTTGACAGCAGGCAAGTGCTGTCTCAGTAAAAAAGGAGTAGGAGAGTTTCCAGCAGCTGCAGCATGCCCTGATCAACTCTGAGCAAGGAGGGGCCAGGGGTGAGAGTGTGTGGGCTACCAGCACATGGACCACCTGGGGTAGCTAAGGCGTGGTGGGGTAAAATGCAGCTGGGGAGCTCTGGGTGGGAGCAGAGAGGGCACAAAGGTCCAGATCATGCTGGAAAAATAACTTATAAACATCTGTGTAGCATGCACATATGAAGATCTATATTTGGATTTATAATAAAGTTTTGGACACAAAAATGACTAAAAAATATTCCATTTCTTTTCCGTGGCAGGGCCCCCAATCAACATTGTGCCTATGGCCTCCAAATTGCTTAAACCAACTACGTTGTAATGTATTGTGAACATAAAACAGTGTGTACCCAAAGGTCTCACTGGTTATATATGAAAGAGCTATGAGATGTTCCAATTACAGTTGCTTAATCACTGTTACCTGCTTTTGTGATCCAAATAAATAACTCCAGGGGAAATCACTTGCAATTTTGGTGTCTGCTCCTGTATTAATAATCTTAACTCTGCAGTACTTTAAAGAAGCATGATATTAGAACAGATTTAACTTTCAACTGCTCTGAACAGAAAAACGAGCCTCATTTAAATGCCATCTTGGATAAGCAAAAATGGGTTAGTTAGTTACTATTTCATCCTCTTTCTACTTCTTGCTTCAATAGCAGCATAGACTTGAGCAGTCTGCTACCACCAATCCTTTGGACGGTGTCTTCTCTATGCTATGTGGCATCTGTCTGTCCTCGCTTCTCATTCCTCAGTGATTTAACTGTGCTCTCCCAAATGTATATCAGTCTCTTACTCTTCTCCACTTCGGGCTGATTCATTTTGGATGTCCCCACTTTGCTTGCAAGTCCATATCCCTTTATACTGGGAGTGATTTCCAATTTTGTCATGACTGAATGCAGTGTATAATGTCAGCTCACATTGGAAGCACATCTATTGCTTTAGATCTGTTATGATGTCAGATAAGGCTTCAGTCAATCAGATCAAAGTTCAGACCAGAAACCTGCTGTGCCTGAATTTAGTATAGAATCTGTGTGGGAAGATGTCTCTTAGTTGCTGGAAGAGGAGTTGTTCTTATACCTCAGTTCAGTGGGTTTCAAGCGTTCCTACGAATACCTGCAAAAACGGATATACCCATTGAATTTCCAGTACCCAAATTGACTCGACAACATCAGTTATAATCAGTATCTGATTCTGAACCAATTTGGGAACCCAATGCTCCAGAATATTGACTTCTGGTCCCAGAATGTCAATTTCTGATACCGGTTTTCTGACACCTATTTAGGTGGAAGGACTGGGAAGGAGGGGGCGTGTGGGCTCCCTTGCCAAGGCCCTGGGAATCCTCCCCAGCTGCATCCACTCTGCTGTCCCTCCCCCTTGCAGGTAACCATCTTTTACAAAGGGGAGCTGCCCCTGAGGGCGGCGCCCTCTGGGCGGCGGCCAAAGGCCGCCGCCAAAGGACGAAGTGCCGTTGGCGGGCCGTTAGCGGACGGAGGCGGTGGAGGTGGCTACCAGGGACTTTGGAGGAACTGTTTGAGGAAGCCCCGCCTGCCTTGACTTCCAGACCTGTTGTCCCGGGGCATCGTTAGTCACTTGGGAGGGAGGGACCCCGAGCCTGACCCAGGAGGAACCCCACAAGTGCTTGCCTCGCCGCGAACCCATCTGTCCAGGCAGAGGGATCAGCCGTGTGCGCATGCTGGCTGGGCAAGGGTGCCCAATGTGCTGGCGGACCTTGCTGGTTCGCAAGGTGTTGATGCTTTGGGTATAGGGGTGGGAGATTCTTGTGTTTGTTATTAAATTTTTTGCCCTAGAGATTAACCATACACGAACATAATGCCTAGGAAGGGAAAGAAATTAGGGGTGATTACCAGGAATCGGGCTAGGCAACAACAGTTACCTGAATGTTTTGCCTCGGCGATTGTATCCCCCAAGCCCAAACGAGAGGGGCCTCTGCGAGAATCCCTGTGTGTTGCTCAAAATGACCCTGATATAGAACGAGCCTCCTTGACTCCTGGTTTGGGTATTTTATCTCCCTGTTTTTTGGGCTCTGGGAGTCTGGGGGTTGGGATGTCTGGTGACGGGGCTGGGCCATCAATCTTACCAAGGCCAGCCTTTCCAGACCCCTCATTGCTCGAGTGCGCTCTGGCCTTTAAACAACAGGAAGAGAGGTAGCAAGCCATGGCCGCCAAAGCCCGGCGGCGTGTGGTGACCGCTCCGGGTTCTCAGGTCCCTCCCCTAGAAAACAGAAATTGTCTCTCCCACGAGTTAACAGAAGAGTCCGAGCCCCAGTACCCAGCTATTCTGGGTGAGGACGGGGATAGTGTTAACCGGAATCTTCGACCAGATGGACAAGAGGAGCAGGATCTAGAGTTGCTATGTGCCTATGCTGAGTCTTCACCCTCTCCTTTGGATCAGGGTAGGGAGCCTCAGAGAATACCAAAGTCACATAGCCAGACGAGTTTGGGAAGGGGGGGGATCCCTTGAGGTGTGCCCTGGTGATTTAATCATTCCTAGAGATAAAGCCACAGGATCCCAAGAGGCCAGTGGTTCTCGTAATCTTCACCAGCTGGAGGAGCTTGAGTTCTTCACCCGTGAGCTTGCAGGGAAGGAGAGAGCCCCCAGTAGTTCTGGAGGCTCCATGTTGGATTTACGATCCCCTATCCCACTGACTCAGGAGCCACGGGCCCAGGGTTGTGGCTGTCTTGTACAGGCAGAAGCATATAGGGCATTTGCGGAACGAATTGAGGGGATGGACTTAAAACTCCAGGCCCTCCAGCAGCAGATGTGTAAAATCTGGGATTGTGTTAACAATCTGAGAGGGAATAAGACTCCAGCGGACCTTCAGAAAGCGGACCAGACATCGCAGACAACTCCCTCGCAAGATTTGGCCTGCTCTAAGGTTTTACCTCAGATACTTAAGGAGGATTGGGTTACTACCCCAGTAACTGATGCGTTGACTATATCAGTCCATCCATTGCCATCTGGAGTACTTCCCTCTTGGGATTAGAAATTTTCAATAGCACACCACATTTCTATGATACTGGGTTGCTCTTTTCTGCCATCTTACATAGCCCGCTCTTTTTATTTGCCAGTTAGGGATGGCACTTTAAGGTTAGTTGTTTATTTTTGGTCATCTGCCATCGTAGAATGGCTGCTGTCCAATGGCCATTATTTCAGTCAGTGGCGGGTTTACTTGAGGAAAATTTATGCCAAGAGGGGAATTGTGCCACTTATCCCTAAGGTTTTGCCCACCAAGCCAGATCCCCGACTAAGTAATTCCGATTTGCCCCAGTTGCCCAGGGGGAAGGCAGGTATCACTTTGGATACCATGAACTCCTGTGGGATCCCAAAGTTGACCTATAGCGAAGCCCCTTTTGTTCCGACCCTAGCCTCGGCCTGTGGGTCTACTACCACTATTACGGCCTCGGCTTTAGCTAAGCCAGACCGCCTTCACTCTAGGGTTCCCGCTTCAGTTAGTACTGGGAGGCCTGCCATTGTGGCAGCAGCCTCCCAGACTCTCTCAAGGCCCCATGTTGCCAGTTTATCTTTAGGCCATGCTCCCAAAGTACCCTTTTCTCCTAATGCTTTTTTAACTAAAGGGCAGGCCTCCCAGATCCAATGCCCGATTGTATTGAGCCCCGGTTTGGCTAACCATGATGCAGTTAAAAATAAGTTGGGCTTTCCTCTTAGAGGGGCCTCGATTTTTGAAGAGATCCTGGCTGCTGATCCTGTGTGCAGGTCTACTATCTGTGGAGCCACGAGTAAATTATAGCTGCTCATATGAGGTAGTTCTAGATAAAGTCATTTCTTTATTTTAGTGCGTATTGTAGGTAAATATTTTATTGATTTTAGGATTTAAATAGGGCAATATTTAAGGGCCCTATGAATTTGTATATGTGTATTGTATTTACTTGTGTGTGTGTTTTGAGCAATGGCCTATGGCTACGCCGTAATACATTTATTATTATCTGACACCTATTTATCAATTTTCTATCCCAAATAATTGACTTCTGGTTCTGATTTTTAAAAAATTTCTGTCCCAATTTTTCAGTTTTCCATCCTGATATACTTATCAGTAATCGAAAAATTGAAAAATAGGTAATGGAAATTACCAATTGTTCAGGTACCCAGTTGGTACCCCGGGTAGCCCATCAAGTACTCAATGCGGTACTCAAAAATGCAGGTAAAACCCACAGCAGGTACTAAATGAAGTACCCCTTTCAGCTCTAGTTCCTGCTTTAATAAGCAGATGTAATGGATACCATTGTTTTGATGAAGCCCCAGCTAGAAAGTAATCTTATCCTGTGGAAAACAGAGCAGATGTTTTCCTACAAAGCTTCTCAGCTGCACTTGGGAGAGGAGCAGCGTGCAGCCATCTGATTGTAATGCTCAGTGCTATCCCTTTTGGTTTATGGGAGGAGGTGTCATAACCATTTTCCTCTTCTCTCCTGGGGTAAGCTCAAGTGGACGTCATTGTTTGGCTGCGAATTATTACTGTCTAGGGATGGCTGAGTAACAGAAGACACATGAATTTCAAACACAATTAAAAAGCCAGTCATACTCTAATTATGGTCAGTCTTACTAATACATCCTGTCCAAGTGTTCTAGCATCCGGTGGATATGTTTCTATGCTTATAAGGTTGGATAGGGTGGGACATAGCTGTACTCATGAACGTGAAAAGAAGAGTGGAAAGGGGATTCCGTTCTCCTGAAATTGAAATGCAGGGGACCTCTTTAATTTCAGCTGTTGTGCCCACCCCAAAAGGGCAGGGGAGGGGAGACTCCAGATAGAGATCAGCTATAGCCTGCTAGAGAATATTCCCCAAGCTAGGACACCCGTCCCTTTCCTTTCAATCAACACCCTGTTCTGCAAGATAAAGATGATGCGGGTACCACATTTCCTATGTAAGGCCAGACCTGGATACAGCAGTGACAGGCACAGTGTATTAGGTAGGGCTATGGAGAAGAATAGATCAACTGACCATGTAGTGCACAGCTGTACAAGAGTACTGGCTTTCAACAAAACACTTCAGGAGGACAGATACACCACGCTGGCTCACCTTTCTCCAGGCCATTATATTCCCTGAGGTAATGTCTAAGTGTGCAGTGGTTGGACTGGGAGGTGGAGGTAAGGTACCCCAGTTCAAGTCTTGCTTTAGCCAGAAACTCACTGGGTGACCGTGGGCCAGTCACATTATTCTCTCAGCCTAACCTACCTCACAGGGCTGTTGTGAAGATTAAAAGTTGTGTTTATTAGTTATATGTAAAGTGCTCTGCATGCCATGGCAGGGGGGTGCTATATAAAAAAATAAAAATTATTATTAAAATCCATGAGTGTGGAATGAGGCTGAAGCTTCAGAAACCATCAAAGGAGCCAACTATACAGAAGCGTGCACATAAATATGTGCAGTCTGCTAACTGCACATAAATATGAGTGGAACAAGAAGTAAATGCCAAAAAAGGTTATCTAACTTAGGATCTGTTGGGCTGTGGTATAGTCTCCTCAGGGCCAAAACTTGACTAAAAACAAGACTAGACAAAGTTACTGTACTCTGGAGAGACATCCGGAATTAAGGGGCAGAAATCCACAACACACTGATGACATCCATCCATCTAATGATGATGGAACCAATGCTGTTTGTTCAGGATGCTCTTTCCTTTCTGTTATTTTTTATTTTCATAGGCAGGTTTTAGAAACTCTGTTTTATCAGTGAGCAGACTCCTATCATGAGGGGCTGGAGCCTCCAGTAAAACAGAAGATGTTTCTGGTTCTTTTAACCATCCCCATAGCTGCCACAATCCATGCACAAGATGCTTTTGCTTGTGTGAGATGGATTAGAACAGCTGGACACTGTCTGTTTCCTGGATAGCCTGCCTTTTGCTTTGGGACTCATTATAAGGAATTCTTTCTAATCCTGTTCCTGTCTCCCTCTAGAGGGCAGCTGCTTCCCTCCTAATCAGCAGTGCAATCTCCTGGCCAATGTTTTCTGACTCCCATTTTACATTCCACAACACTTGTGGGGTTTCATTTCTTGCCATAAAATGCAGGAGGTCGGTGCACTATTGATACGGAATGCACATCAGTCTCCTTCTGGCCTAACTAAGCCTAGGGGGGCGGAAATGCTAGTTCTACAGCTACGTGACTGCAGTCAGAAATCATTCATAATAGCGTCATGATAAATAAATACTGTCCAACCTCATTACATTACACAACGTGGTATGACAGTGGGTGATTTCAGACGTGACGTTGACACGGTGAACCACGGTGAATACCCACCTGGGGTCACCGTGTCCCGCACGTCTGTTTGCGGCGCGCCAGATGTTGGCCACGCTCAATCGGCACATGGGGTCAATTTGAACCACGCTTCCCAGGCTAGCCGGGGGAAGGTCCCGGGAAGCGTGGTCAAACGGACCCCGGGCCGTGGCCAACAAAAAGTAACGTCTGGCCGCGTGCCACGGCCCGGGATCCCCGGCGGGATCCCGGGCCGTGGCACGATCGGCCAGACGCGGCGGCCGCATTGGCCCCGCCGCCCGCCCGTCTCCTCGGAGGGCGGGCGGCGGGGTGCGTGGAGGGGGCGGGGCCGTGCGGCCGCACGTTGCGCCGCGCGGCCCCGGCCCCTCCCACTTTCCCCGCCGGGATCCCCCCGGCACGTCTGTTGGGCCGTGCAGGGGTGACCACGGCGGGGAACGAAGACGTTGGTTCCGGTACGGGGCCAAAGGGCCCCGTATCGTCTGAAAATACCCAGTATCTCAAGGAATCACAATATACCCACGCTGTGATCTGCACACCACCGTACTCCTGAGAAGCCCTATTGAAGCCCCTATGGGCTTTTATACTAAGGGTATAAGGCAGGAGGGCTCGATCCCCTCATGCCCCATGGCAGGCAATCACTGCCACCACACTTTGGGGCTAGTGTGGGGAGCAGGACAGATAGTCGTCCTGCCACGGGAGAGCCGTGCAGGCTGCTGTTGGTCGTCCCGCCATGGCCCCTGGTGGGCTGAGGCACTGCCTACACAAGTGCGTGGCCAGCTCTGCCCCACAACCCCTCTCCCAGCCCTCCCCTTATCCCACCCCCAGCCGTGAAGTAGCTGCACAGGACTGGAGCCAGCACCTGCCACTCAAAGCCACGCAGCAGGACAGATGGGGACCAGGCACACAAGGAGCGGCACACTACCACGCCTTCAGCAGCCGTACCCCAATTTGCGTAAGGCTGCTATATGCTGCATCTGTGACCTTTTTCTGAGAACACAACATGTAGCAGCCAGCTACCCACCCTACTCTGTGGTAGGGGGATTACCTGGCAGTCACCAGACACACAATGCATTGCATCATGTGGTAAAACTGCCCAGAGTGGGTTAAGGCTGCCCAAAGCATGCATGCCTGCACCCAAAGTCCCACGTAGGGTTACCACCTCTCCAGGTTTGACCCAGAGTGTTTGCACTCCTGGGGAAGCCCTGATTGCTCTCGGTCAGCCAGGAGTGCCTGGGGCTGACCCAGAGAATCAGGGCTTCCAGAGGCAGCAGAGAATGCCTACATCAGAAAGGAAGTGGGCCACAGGGACTTTCTGGTGTGACCCCGCCCCTATGGAGCACCGTGATATCACGACACTCTGCAAGGGTGAGGTTAATATCAGGATGGGGGCCTGACAACCCCTTATCTCCACCTCCTTGCTAGCATGGCCTCATCTCCTGACATCACAGTGCTCTAATACAGGCAGGGTTATGTCAGAAAGGGGGGTGGCAGCCCCTTTGTTCTGCCCCCTCCAATGGGGTCCTGCCTCCTTAGGGATTCCTCCCAGAGAGAGGTGGCACCCTAGTCCCACGCTACATGGGGCATAAAGTGCATCTGTTTGGGCTGCATTCTCCCGTATCCAGACACCTGTCTATTCCCAATGAAAAGTATGTCCCCAAGGTCTCTGGATATATGAGAGTGTATACCATAGTAGTACTGTAGCCTGCTGGGATTCTCATTGACGGCTCAGTTATTTGAGCATGGCATTGTAGCAGGGTGAGCTGGTCCTGCAAGAGTTAATGGGCTCAGCTCCCCTGCTCTTTGTAGGGAGGAGGAGTAGGTGAGAAGGAGTAGGTGAGTAGGCTTGATAAGTTGGGGCTATTCAGCTTGGAGAAGAGACGACTAACAGGGAATATGATAGAAGTTTATAAAATAATGAGTGGTGTGGAACAAGTTAATATAGAACAGTTATTTGCACTCTGAATTAGTACTAGAACTAAGGGACACTCCATGAAACTAACGGGTAGCAGATTTAAAACAATTAAAAGACAGTATTTTTTCACTCAACACAATTAAGTTGTGGAATTTGTTGCCAGAAGATGTGGTCAAGGCCAGTAGTTCGGGGTGTGCACCAGGCCCCCATGTCATTTTCGTTTTTCATTTTCGTGATTGAAAATGTCATTTTTGTTATCGTTATTAACGACAATGTCATTTTTGTTATCGTTGTCATTGGTATCGGTATAGTTCCAAACAAAGATTTTATTTTTGGTATCGGTATCGATTCCCGTGTGCAAATATTTATACAATATGCCTATCCTATAATCCTAATATATATAATAAAACAGACTAGTCTAAATATCTATATAATATCTAATCTATATATGCACACAACTAATATCTATCTAAATCTAAGGGAGACAGGAGAAGGGAAAAGAAAAACTATCTATTATCTAATCAATTATCTATATAACTATTCTAATCTAATCTGTATGTCTATCATATATATCTATATCTAATCTATACAACGTATCTATATCTACTGTACAGGGGGGAGAAGGGCAGGGAAAGGGAGAAGGTAAAATGTAGGGTATGAGGAAGGAAAGGTATTGGTAATACAATGTGGGCTAAGGAGGATTTTTTGTGTGCAAGCACCACAGTTCTGTAAATGCAACCTGACAAGCAGAGCTCTCCCAGAACGGAGAGAAAAGGCCTGGTCCTCCCATTATAAAGGGTTGCAGTGCCCTACCCCAAAGACCCCCTGATTGGTTGTGGGAGGCAGCAGGCATTGAGCAATCACAGAGTGCCATGAGACTGCTGGCCCTGATTGTGCTGCTCATTGGCCAGCGATACATCCATCAGATACTGCTGAGCTGCTCCCCCCTCCCAACACAGGCACAGTTCAAGAGTTCAACCGTGTTTAGGGCTCCAAGATGTCTGCTCCCTCCTGCCCTCTCCATCTTTTCCCTCCAAAACCCAAATGCCACAGCACTAATAATGACAACGATAATGACATTGTCATTTTCGTTATCGTTATTATCAGTTGTTGTTTTCATTATTGCAATAACAAAAATAAAAATGATAATTTTCATTATTGTAATTGTAATAACGAAAACGACATGCACACCCCTACCAGTCATATAGCTGGGTTTGGACAAATTTCTGGAGGATCGGTCCATTACCAGTCATTAGCCAGGTGGGTTTGGGGAATGTCACCTAACCTCTTATTGTCAGGACCTGGGAGTGAACAACAGGGAATGAATCGCCCCATTATAACTTGTTGGGTACTTCTTCCAAATGATCAAGATTGGCCACTGTAGGAGCCAGGTGCTGGGCTCAATGGACCATTGGTCTGACCCAGTATGGCACAACTTATGTTCTTACATTAAAGCTAATCTTTTCATTTCCTTCTACTCTTCTGATGCTTAACTGTTAGCTCTGAGACCCATGATAGAAAGAGCTACAGAAACGTAGTGATTATTGTTGGCAACTGAAGGTGCACTTCATCTTAAAATCCCATTATTGACATACTTTGATATTATCCCAGCCTGAAATTAGCACTTTGGGGGAAATTATTTAGAAAGCCCATGGAAGCATTCAACACTCAATCTCCCAAAATTAAAAAGCTTCTTCACAATGGAAATTTCAGTGAGCACGCAATCTAATATGTTGCTGACTCAGTGGGTGTTTTTACACACACATTTCTCCTGCATGTTTGCTGTTACATCCTGAACTTTCTGTGTGTCTAAATCACTCACCCAGATCTTAAACATCAAGATCTTTGAACTTCTGCATAGAACTTCTCCCAGAACCTTTATGTGTAAAACATTCTCCTGGTAAACTGCTTTACTCCAGGCAGCTGCGGTCACTTGGTTTCCATGGCAGCCTGTCACCTCTACAGCTGCGGCTACTTTAGGCTGCCTCAGGGCAGTGTGTGTGTGAAAAATGCATCTGGAACCTACTTGTGGACTTGGGGAATGTAAACCCAGAAGATTGAAAAATCTGGAACTTTAACTTGTGTGTAAATATGCCCAGTGTTTGCTTGTGATAGAAAAGGCCCATTTTGGCTCTAAATTAGCAGTTCTGCTGATTTCCATAAAGCTTGTTTTAATTGACCAGGCTGTTTTCATCCTACTTTAATCAGAGAGTCTTGCGAATACAAGTATTTTTAGAGGTAGGATGTTGTGTAAAAGATCTAAAGAATTGCTTGAGAAGAAAAGACTCCAATTTATAGGGACCAAACTGGCTATGTACCAAAAAAACACAAAAATTGAAAGTCTGTGTCTCATTATTAGGCTAAATTATACTTGCAGATAAAGATCTCTTGAATGGATTGGTTCAGCAAAAACTGGAGTAATTAGAATTCATTACAAAGAAGCAAACAGCTTCTCTCTGTCTGTGATCTGATTTATTAAGTTAACTGTACCTCTTAAAGAACTAGACAAACTTCCTGGGGTGTAGGGATAAGCTAAGCTTTATTCTTCTGCTTGGTTAAAAGAAAAAAGAAAACAAGAAAGGCTGGTAAATTATTCTTCAACTTGCAATACTTTCTTACCATTATATGCTGAAATCGAACTTGCAACCTTTCCCTGGAGAACATTTTGGCACTGACAGTTTTTTCCACACCAAACCAAGTTTCACTTAAAGTAAATTCAAAAGTGTTTTTTTCTCACCTTGGTCTTTCCCTTTCTTCATACTCCTCTTTTATGCAGAGTTTGCTTAATCCAGCAACATAATCGTCCCAAGCAGAGAGAAAAGATAGCTTTTAAAAATGTGTTTGAACCGCCCATTATACAGATTTATTCTTAACTGACCCTTTGTACAACTTATTGGTTTCAGCACAGTTTACCATAGGTCACTACATTGTATACTGCAGTTATCAGGCTACTAACTGCCATTTGTCTCTGTTCTAAAATGGCACCAAACAGACCTCCATTGTTTAACATAGCCTTCAACCAACTACTTCTCATTTTAAAATCTAGATGCTGCTTGACCTTAGTGGTACTATTCCAAAGTAAGCCATTTCAGGATTGTGGCTTAGGGGAAGCTGAAAATACAAACATCTTTTCTGGCAGCAAGCACAGGATTAAATAATGGTTGTCAATGATGATAGGGTTAGAGGTAATAATATGCTTAAACTGAAGGAGAGAAAAGACTTAGGGTAAATATAAGATACCTTTCCATCCCTAAGAGATCTAGTAGGACCAACCTGTCTTAGGCCATTCCTAAGAGGTGTTTTTCTAACCAGCTTTTAAAAACAAAAGGCATTACTTGTAGAATAAAACTGATAAAGCTGATTGTTTCTCAGAATATATGATCCTGTAATATCCTGTCTGGTGGTTACCATTAGTAGAATGCTCCCTTGTGACATTATATTCACTGGGGAACTGTGACCAGATTGATACTGAATTTGAAACCCTTCCAAAATAAAATGAGAACAACCTGCAAATGCTTCACAAAGTGACTATGGTTCACATTTTTTCTCATCACTCTAATCTCCTCCAGGACTACAACAGCCGCTAAACATACCTGGGAGTTCAGCTGTAAATAACAAACCAGCCCAAAGTAGCCAAATTTCTGGCCAGGGTTAAAGTTTAAGAGCTTAAGAAATGTTATAGTTGTCACAAACTGCACTATATTCTGTTTCTTACCAAATGTTCTTTTATTATTATTATTATTATGATGATTTATTAGACATTTATATAGCGCCAGTCGTGTGACCTGGTGCTGTACAGAACATAGAATTAGACGCGGTCCCTGCCTGTGGCTTACAATCTAAAAGACAAAGGGGGGGAGACAGGGAGAGGGGACAGTGGGAGAGACAGGGGAGAAGACAAACAAACATTCAAGCGGATGCGAAGTCTCAGGTGCATATGCTTGGCTTGGTTACAAAGAGGTCGGTAGCAGCAGTCAGCAGAGGAGGGCAGACAGTAAGAGTAAGGGGAAAGACTAGCAGGCATTGGGAAAGGCAGCAAGGAAAAGGTGGGTCTTGAGGAGGGAT
>QEPC01011744.1:93741-113445 GCA_003113815.1 Sphenodon punctatus
CAATGCAGATGGTCAGGTTAGAGGGAGAGGAAGGGGAAGGAGGAAAAATGAGGAGTTCAGTCTTGGCCATGTTTAGTTTGAGTTGGCGTCGGGACATCCAGGCAGAGATATCAGAGAGGCAGTCGACGAGGCGTGAGCGGATAGAGGAGGAGAGAGAGGGGGTAGAGAGATAGAGTTGGGTGTCGTCAGCGTAGAGATGGTATTGGAATCCGTGGGAGGCAATAATTTTGCCAAGGGACAGGGTGTAGATAGAGAAGAGGAGAGGGCCAAGGACAGAACCTTGGGGGACCCCCACCGAAAGGGGAAGGGAGGGTGAGGTCGACTCAGGGAGAGAGACATTAAAGGAGCGGTCAGAGAGGTAGGAGGAGAACCAGTCAAGGACAGAGCCGCGGAAGCCCAATGAGTAAAGCGAGTAAAAAGAAAAACTGTCAGTGGAGCCATCTGGACCAAAGTCATTAATGACTGAACTTGATCATCATTAAATGTACATCAATAAGGGTTACTAAGTTCTTGTACATATCTCTAGAAGCATATTGCTCAATGTGCAGTCTGGCCTTAATACTGTCATATAAGGCAGTTGTTTCCAACCTGTGGTCCGTGATGCCACATAAGTAGTCCACAGTTCATCTGTGAACTGACCGTAGCTACAGAAAAGTGGACATCAGCCCCTGGCACCTGCCCCATCGCCAGCGCGTGTGCCTTATGGTCACACACACACGCACCCCAAGCCCTGCCTCCCCTGGAGATCATCATGACACCAGCAGGGATCGAAGCTGCTCGCGTTGCATTGCCATAGCTTGCCTACACTGAGTATGAATCAGGCTGCAGCCATCTCCAGCAGGTGCATGGTAGGTCCATGAGAAATTCTGAGGGTTGACATAGGTCCCAAAAGCTTGGAAGCCATTGACTTTGTACATAATAGCTGTGCAATGTTTGACCTGATGATGATGGATACTATCATTGATCTGGCTTACAACTGCACCTAGATTTTCTGGGTCAAATCTTATATAGGCATTTTCTTTGACTGCAGTGGAGTTACTCCCAATTTGTAATGGAGAAGAGAATCCAAATCAAAAGATGTGATTCTTGCTCCATTGAAGTCAATGGGAGGTTTGCTATTGATTTCAACAGAGGATCCATCCATAATCTGCATCTTGCATTTCTCAGAAAGTTGCCTGGAGCCTGCCATCTGCAAAACTTGGAAGATCTTCCCTCATTGAGGGAGATGGGTAGGGGTGGTGGGATTGGTGTAAGGTGGTTTGTGGGGTATTTTTTTGGCAGCCTCCATTTATATTTTGTTTTATGACATGTTATTTATTTGAGATGTGTATTTTTATTATTGTATTTTATTGTTTTTTTATGACAGTTAGCTGCTCCAAGCTGCTTCAGCAGGAGGGGCGGGGTACAAATTTATTTATTTAAATAAATAAATAAATAAATAAAACACCCCCCCGCCCATCTAATGTTAATTTTGCAATTGTTTCCCCTTTAAATATGTGTATGGGGATGAGGTGGGAGAGTGGGATTGGGGGGTGGGGGTGGGAATGCTATGCTGCCCCAGTGAGGGGGATGGGGTTTGAGTATGGAGGGAGGGTACTGTGGGGGTGTGAAACCTAGGGGGCAGGGGGCTCTCCTGAGTGTCAGTGGAGTAGAAGTGTGGGGTGGGGCTGAATGGGAACAAGTTTAGGTGAGATGGGGACTTGCTTATGCGAGAGGCAGAGGCATGGGAGTGGGTGGGATAGGAATGGGGTCTGGAGAGTGAAGGGTTTGGGACCGTATATCATGTGTCCGATTTATATTTCTAGGTCCAAAATGTGAAAGATGTTATCAAATTAGTGCAGATCTCTTTTATTGAACTCTCCTTCTGGTGAGAGTGTGCAAGCTTTCAAGCCCTTCCTCGGGCATATAAGAAGTCAACTGCACACAACCAGCTCAGTTTGAGCTGCTGGAGCTGAAATTTGAGTTTAGCCTCGCCCACTGTTGCGGCATCTCCTTTCCTGGATGAATGGGAAGGAAAGAAATTAAGTAGTGCTAAAACCTCTTCCGATTGGTCAGTTGGTAAGCTCTGCCACTTCCTCCTCCTTCTCCAGAACTGAGCTACAATGGGTGTTTTCAGACGAGCAAGTTAACCGGGGTGGGGGTCCATGACTGCTACATGCTCTGCCATGGAGCACCCACACATGTGGAAGGCACGGGGAGCGGAAAAAAATGGGCAGCTCCCAGCATGGCTACCACAGCAGCCACAGAGGCACTTGTCACATATTTGGCTTGCCCTGCACAGCTCACTCTTTGTTTCCTAGCATGGCTCCGTGACTGACTGAGAGTGGGTGCTCAGTGGCTCATAAGAGTGTGCATCCAGCTGCTCCACCTTCAGAGACGCGGTTGGATCCATGGCTCATGGGCAGTGACGCAGTGACTGCGTTTTCCCCATTGGAAATGGGTGGCCATGCAGGTTAGCATCTCATCTGAAAACACCCCATGTTGGGTTAGGCTCAGTGAAGAGCTTTAAAGGGAGGGCTATTCTGGAGTTAGCTTATTGTGGTCAGAAAGGAGAAAGGGTGAATGAACCCCATCCACAACCTTTCCTAAGTGTAAAGGGGCGTCCCATAGCA
This sequence comes from Sphenodon punctatus, assembly GCA_003113815.1. Taxonomy (NCBI): domain Eukaryota; kingdom Metazoa; phylum Chordata; class Lepidosauria; order Sphenodontia; family Sphenodontidae; genus Sphenodon; species Sphenodon punctatus. Next base: position 96,354 of record QEPC01011744.1, read on the forward strand.
GTCTGTGTATAACCATGACGGAAGTCAGTTATCATGGCATAAGCACTGGCAGCAGTGTAGATAGTCTGATAAAAAATTTTTTTAATATGTTCTTAAAGAGCAGCTATATGGGGCCCTTTCCAACTATTCAGTAGTAGTACTAGAACTACTACAACTCCTTCTCTCTGAGGCTGTTCCATTGCCTACAGATACCAAATTGTTGATTAAACTGTTTTTTCTTTTTCAGAAGCTTGTTGTTATATAGTTTTTTTAGGTGGCAACAGCAATGGGAGGAAGGCAATCTGCTGTTCAGCTTCACCCCTCCTTTGCTTCATGTCTTGTAAGCATCAAGGATAGAAATGAAGCTCATGCATCACTTTCCAATGGCCAGTGTCTACTAGGCTCTGAGGTTTGCTAGCTTCTTATTCAGTGATCCTAGAGTCTTGTTTTGGTACCCACATTTATTTAACTTGCTGCCAGTTCAGGTCATAAACAGTGCTCCCTTCCGGCTTTAAATTTCCCCCTTGTTTCATATGGACACATGGTTTTCCTTAGCACTAGCTAAAAATAGCATACTGGGTGTCTTGAATATGTATCTGCCAAGGTAAAAAACCTTTGCTGCAAATTTTTAGCAATCAAAGCCTGTGGCGATTTTGTTTTTCTCGGTGGAGGTTCTTCTGCGGCTGGTTTCCAGCCTTTATTGATGTTTATTTTTTCCCCTAATGAAGAAATTATTGCTTTATTTAACTAGGCAATCTGCTTCTCTTCAGTTAGCTAATGTGCTGTGTACCTGGAGAGATGATTGGCCATATTGATGCTTGATGGTTTTGTTTTTTTAATATAACAGAATTCAGCCCTATAGAAAAGCATTACGGAATAAAATAACTGTTCTATTCTTTGCTTTGGACTATCTAATGCAATTTAATAACATTTCCCTCCAGCTGCAATAATCAATATGTTTCAAACAGTTTACTGGATAGATGTACTTCCCTATTAATTCCTACTGGAGGGTTTTTAGTTACTTTTATAAAATTCCAGTGGCTTCCTATCCATTATCATATTGGACTTTCCAATAAGATCTTTTAGTATATTTAGTATTTGTGGCCATAGTCATGAAACCCTTTTTCATGAGCAGCTGCAGTGACTTTAGTGGGGCTGCTCATGAGTAGGGTTACCACTTCCCTCCAGTGGCGGGTGAAACCACATCAGAAAGGGATGCAGCAAAGGGGCTGTTAGGCCCCTTTCTGACATACCACTCCATAGGAACAGGGCCACGCTGCAAAAGGCATAGGAAAATTCCTATGACCCACCCTATCTCTGACGTAGCCACTTCTGGAAGCCCCAATTTCTCTAGGTTACTGAGGGTGCTCCAGCCGACCTGGGAAAATTAGGGCTTCCTTGGATCAAAACCCAGAGTCTCCAAACAAAACTGAAAGAGTGGTAACCTACTCATGAGTGATCACTTGATTGCAGCCCGTGGCTTTTAAAAAAAAAAAAAGTCTAGAAAAACTCTGCAGAAATAATGTTGCAGCAAGAAAATATCTTTCCAAGACTGGGCATTTGGTTTATATTAGATATTTCATTTTTAAGTGATTTTCAAATGGACATTATTTGAGTTAACAAGAAGCAAAGTTTGTGATGAATGTTAAAACCTGTCTTTGTCTTCTTCTGTGTTGATCACTTGTGCTTTGGGGTTGGTATTGCTGTATTTACACCAACAGGCCTCATTTAGACCCATGGAAGGAAAGCAGCTGGAAGGCATTAATGCTGTTTATATCTCAAATCAACAAGTTTCCATAAAAATACAATGAAGAATTTTAAGTGTTTTCTGTCGTGGCATATTAAAATTACAGCCCTAGTCTGGTTTAAACTCAGCTTTGTTTTTAAGAAAAGAGGAAATTAGTTGCAAGAGGAGGGAGGGGGGAGGATTTTACTGTGAAATTATTTAATCATTGCAGAAATAGCCAAAACTTTGGAGAAAATAGAGTGGATATGAATGGGCAGGGTAAACTTTGCAGTTGTTTGGCAAAAAAAACATACACAAACCAGCCAATCAAGAATCCAGTGTGCAAACTTATCTCCCTTTCTGTATCATCAGTGCTTTCCCCTTGTACAGTGTCTCAGGGTGCTTTTACACAAGCAGGTCGCTGTGGCGTGACCAGCAAGGCGGGATTAGACGAGACGGAAGTCAGGGATCAGGAGTGTTGAAGGCGGTTACGCATTGTTTTCAGACTGTGAACTAAATACCTCGATTGTGAGGTATTTTATTCATGGTCTGAAAACAATGCATGACCGCCTTCAATGCGCATTATCCCGGACTTCCGTCTCATCTAATCCCGCCTTGCGGGATTTTGAAATATCACACAAGCAGGTCACGCCATGGTGACCTGGTCATGTAAAAGCAGCCTCAGACTCCCTAGAGTGAAACCAAGAAGAGATTTAACTCTTGGAAACTAGTTACACCACAGGCAGTGTTACCTGGATAGAGACTAATTTATTTTGGCCACTAGGGGCACTGTGGCAGAGAAGAGAGAAGGCGCCTTCCAAGTCCTCAAAGGAGGACAGCCAAAACAACATACGACCAGTAGGACTGCTCCCAGAAAATCATGGACATAGCCTAGATCAGCTCGGAGCACCAAAATTACGTGCCCATGGCTAGGGAGCCATTGCCCCACCCGCATGGCCCAGGTAGAGCTGGAAGCACAACAAACATGCAAGCGGGTAGCCCTGAATGCACCCTGCTCCCAGTGCCCCGCTCTCCACCATGACAGACAGCCATGGTGGCCAGTGAGGCACAGTCATGGTGGCTGTGTTAGGTGGGGACGGGGTAGGGGGGAAGGGAAAGGATCCGAAAAGGAGGGGAGGGGGATGAGACGGAGCTTTGAATCAAGATTCCTCTCGTAAGGATACCGCGGTGTTGGTAATGCCCTCAGAGTCTTAAGCGGGCTTTCTCTCAAACACTGAGAGCAACCCAGATAATCATAGGGCCGGCGAGGAAGATGTGGCTCCAAGGAGAGGGGGGGAAGGGAACTGGAGGAAGAACACACTCGGAGGGCTATCACACTTAGACGCACGGGGTCCGTGGGCCAGGGGAGGGTGCAAGGTGTGGGTGACAAAGGGTCCTGGGGCCCCCGGGGGTGGGGGTCGGGAACGGGACTATCGGGGAAGGGAACGAGGGGAGAGGCAGGAGGGAAAGGACCGCACGCACCTCTTGGGAATACAAGGAGGGGGTTGACCGGGGAAACACTCACACAAGGACGTGAGACAGGACAAGGAACAATTAGGCAGCACGTGCTCACAGGTATACTCCAGGTGCACGAGGGGGAAAGAGGCACTCACTCTCCAAGCAATGCACTAACACACTGCAAGGAACTACAGTGGGAGGGCAAGTCTTTCTTGCAATTACCGGCAGGGAGCTGCTGCCCTGCCAGCCTCCTTTATGTCCCTGGTGCTAACTTCTGGCCTATGACGTGGATGGGGCCCCACCCCCTGGCGGTGTGCGGCACCCCGCTAGGCGTGCACTGTGCCTGGGCGGGGCTGCCGGCCAAGACCCAGCTGTCGATGTTGTTGTTGGTGGCAGCTGCAGCCGCTAATCCCCGCTCTAGGTCTGCCCTGGTGATGTGGGGGAGTCCCTGGGAGCCTTCATGGGGCTCCCCTGCCACCTCCTGCTCAAGTGTTTCTGGGTCCTCTGTGTCACACCGCAGTGCAGCGTGACAGGCTGGCCATGGCAGCCCTCAGCCTGGGGTGGGTATGGCACACCACAACAGACATGCTAGCCCCCTGAGGCCTGCTTTGGTCCACATGGGTGGCTCTTTGCCTAAGCTGTGACCTTGGAGATTTGATAAGGTCACAGTCTGGGCTAACTGCTAACAGTCCCGGGGACAATCCCAGGCCAACATCTGGCAGTGCGTGTTTACACGTGCAGGTGGGTCGTGGGCCACAGCGAGCCAAAATCATGTCTGTTTTTTACCCATTGTGGGTCAGGCTCTAATTGAATAAATTGGCCCTATTTGTCCTTCCAAAGTCCCTTGAAATGCCCTTTTGACACAAAATGCCTATTGCCGGTTCTGCTCCCTCCCTCATGCCAGGGGCTAGCAGGCATGTGGCAGGAACTAATTAGCACAATTAGTGGCTCTAGGCAAGGAGGTGCAGCCTGCCAAACAAAAGTTAACTTCTTTGTGCATTCTTCTCCTTGCTAGGATAAAACTGGACAGGGGAGAAGGATGTCCTTTGTCCATGAAGAGGAAGGAGCCAGGAATGTGTTACGTGGATGTCTCTTTCTGGAAAGAGCAGCAGATGGCTTTGACAGCCCCCTCAGTAGAGTTGACACCCTTTTGGGTTTTCATCCAGAGGCTCCAGATTTTGACTCTCCAGATCCTGGGGAAAGGCCCGATTTCTCTGGGGAAGCCAGGGGCATCCCTTGGTAACCCAGAGAAATCTGAGCTTGCCTGGATAACCCAGAGAAATCCATATTGAGGGATTGGCATGGGGTGGGGGAATGTTGGAAATCACAGGGCAAAAAGGCGCTCTCTCTTGCCAACTTTCCTGACATGACCCTGCTCCTTGCAGAGAGTTGTGACCCCGTAATGCTCTGAAGGGGCATGGTGAGAGAGTTCCGTTACCCCACCCCCTCTCTGAAGTGGCTGTGCCCCCTTCTAAGGACCAAGAGAGCATCGTCACTGACATAGTCCTGCCTCCTCCTCCTCCCTGCCCCATGACGCCTCCATTTTCTGTGAATAATTCAGAGGAACAGGGGCTTCACCTGGAGTTGATGGGTTAAAACCTGGAGACTTGAGTCAATCTTGGGGGGCGGTAACATTAGGTGGGAGGCTCAAGCAAAAGACAACATTAAATGGCAAGGTAGATGTTCAAAGAGACGAGGGATAAGGAATGTATGTTCTTGGGGTTAGAGGTCCTGGCTAAGTGAGGCTTGGGCACTCTGCTCCCTGCAACTCACAAGATCCTTGCTCATGCCTGTCAGCCTGGTCTGTGTTCCCTTAAATCAATGCACACTTTAAGAGGGTTAAAAAAATTAAATATACCTGGGAGGCTCTTCCTGAGCGGAGTTTATTCTGGGTGCAGAGGGAGCTCCAGACTGAGGTTACTATATATTCAGAACTGAGGCTTCTCTCATTCTGTAATGGCCACATCACTGTATAAATACACTGTCAACAAGCCCCAGCTCAGCTTTAACAAAGTGCAACACTTGAAAATGACATATATAAATAACTTGCATGGAACCTAAAACATGAAAGAAACCTACAGACTAGAGTGTCCACAAGAAACAGCACTTGCTAATGGATCCAAGGGGGTTTGGAACTGGGCAAATGATTTGCATTCGCTGGAAGGAAGCTAGTAGTAGCCAGCAGCCCTGCTGTGAATGAATCCCTGTGTGGTGGAGTGGAATGGGCAGGAGGCAGAGCAGGGTGGAGATCACCCTCCTGGGGATACTCCTTCCCTCAAATTTGCTGCCACCACCATAAACCCCTGAGAGGAGGTGAAACAGCACTGTGGCAAAGGGAGCAAGCGAGAGAGGAGAAGAGAAGGAGATGGCCAGTTAGGCAGGACCTACTTAGAGATGGGAGAGAAAACTGTGAAACACATAGGAGGGGGAAGGGAGAGAGATGAGGACCTTAACTTAAAGGTCAAGTAAATAAGGCACTTGATAGGCAGGTTACACACAAGCTGCTAGGAGCTGGGGCATCCCAGCCAGCCACAAGTAGTCAAGGCCCTGTGGATTCTGGGATCAGGGCCTCCTCTCAGGGCTGGCCTTTGGCAGGGCCAGTAGGGGACTTCAGTTGGTGGGGGCCCCACAGGGAGGCCAGATATGGTAGCCTCCGAACCAGTGCTCCTGAGGACTTGGGACAGGCGAAGATCCATCTCAGCCCAGATCTCCTTGCCTGTCGCCAGCAGTGTAAGACCTAGCTTCCCCATCAAGCATTTGCCGACGCACTGAAGGAGACAGGACGATTTGCTGGGTTTTAAACGGCCGTACTCTTTATTTAACAATTAACCTACAAATTCAGGTGGGGGTAAATCACCTAGTGCGATGCGGGTCCAGTACTTTAACATTACCAAAAAACAGTACCCAAAAACCTGAAACAGGGGTGTCTTCGATGTACCCTCGAATGCCCCCCCAATGACGATACACGTCTCTCCTCCAAGCGGCGCCACAGGCCGTGAGGGGATACCTTACTTGTGAGTAAGGAGAATGATGCCTGCCGACGGGGGACCATACTTGCCCCTACCGCCGTCGCACGACACCCCTCCCAGGGAGGCTGCCCAGCCGCTTGCCTTCCCCTGCTTTCCGGCAGGTGGGCCTCCCCATCTCTTACAGAGATGACTCCTAATTATGCCCCCTCTACCTACTCTAACTCACAGTACTGGACCCCTGCAAGAGTGCGACAATAATAACGAGCACAACAACACCCCTAAAAACTAAGGGGTAAGATTAGCCAAATTTCCAGCACCGCGAGGAAGGCGAAAAACGGAAAACCCTTATTTAGGCCTGATTGGGTTAAACGTAAAAATTCCTTCCTGGCCCCTGAATCGGCGGCCGGCGATTCCCACAGTGCACAGGGCTGTCTCTTATACACATCTAGATGTGTATAAGAGACAGGTGTCTCGCTGCTCGTGATCCCCGCCCAGGGCGGGGTCACGTGCTTCCCTGCAACCAATGGGAGGCTCAGCCTGGGCCTGATGCAACCAGGCTGCCTCCCCTTCTCCTGGTGCGCCGTTGTTTTCCCGCCGCGGAGAGCCGCATCAGCCTCCGACGGCGGGAAAAACCTTAACCCCATCCGTCCTGCCCCCTTTTTAGGTGGGCACGGCAAAGGGCCTCTCGCCCCCAACCTCCGTGGGGGAGGGGGCGGACGCAATTGGCAGGGAGGAAGGGGAGGGAAGGGAGGATGGGTTAGTAGGTTGGTGAGTGGCATTTTCTTATGTTTTGCACAGAACTGGTTATGATGGATGTTTTTATACTGATATTTTTATTGCTTCATTGTTTTATATTTTGTATCTATTGTAAGCCACCTCGAGTCACTGTTAGTGAGAGGGATGGGGTGAAAATGAAAATAATAAATAAATTAAATAAATATTTCTGCAGACAGAGCCCTCTCCCCCCTCCCCTTGCTCACCTACTGGGTAGGGTGGCTATACCGCCCCTTTAAAAGAGGATGCTTATGAAAAATGCATGTTGTAGGATGTCATTGGTTCCAGTGCAACCCTGCACCATGTATTTTTCATAAGCGTCCTCTTTTAAAGGGGAGGTATGACCACCTTACTACTGGGGTGGAGGAGCACCAGGCTTCCAATTGCTAAAGGGGTGGGGATATGGAGAGTAGGGCCATGGCGGACCCTGCATTTTATTTTCATCCTGGGCCCCTGCAAATTCTAAGTCCGGCCCTGACTCTTCTGCATGGGGCCTCTGTACAATCTGCAACCCTTGTTGTTGTTACCCCCTTGATTGTGTGAGAGGCTCAATTAAATATTTGCACAAGCAGGGAGCCTGCCCTATGAGGCAGTTTAAAATAGAAATTGAGCTGGATCCAGAATAGTGAAGACTGTGCGTCCACACTGAGCCCCCAATACATGAATTCCATGTATATACTTGAAATGACAACATAACGTGAGTGTGAGAAGCACGGCACCTCTAGTGCAGGGATCTCGGGCCTGTGGAAGTCCCATGGCAATTCAGGAGCGGTGGGTTACAAAGGTCTGCAATGCAAGACGCCCCAGCCCCTAAGGGGGATATTATGTCTCATGGGTTGAGTCAGTTTGTGTCCATCAAATATTCCTATATAAGAAGGGAGACCCACATGACCGTTTCACGCAGGGTCCCAACTTGTGTGGCTCCAGCACTCTCACTAGTGGATTGATTCACTCAGATGTAAAAGGTCAAGTAAATAAGGCACTTGATAGGTTTTGCTGTTAAAGCCCCAGACCATGCCAGACGGTGAGAGCCTGCTGGGCTTGAAAAAGGCACCTTCTTGGTGGATTCATAACCTCAATTGATTTTATCATACCAGAGGGCAACCAGGTTGTTTGACCCAAACATGTTGTACTAGCTGTGAATCTGAAGTTCTTTCACTGCAAAACCATACGGATGGGGAAGAGTTCAAACATGTTAGGACTTATTTTCACTGACTGTCTTACACTATTCTCTGGCAGTGATAAGGTGCTTGTATAAAGGAGCAGTTAAAACCACTTGAAGATACCTGTACACGGCCCAACGTGGCACTACTGCCCATCTGTTGGGTGGACCCATGGTGCAACTCCATGCCCGTTCGTCTGTGGCCCCATTCAGTACTATGGAGTTGCGGGCATCAGCTCAGAGAATCAGGTGAGTGCCTGCAACTCTGTGGTGTGGTGGGAGGTGCTGCACGGGCAGACCATAGCCCGGGGATACCACCCGTCTGTCTGATGTGGACCCAGGCGGAGCTGGTAACTGGCAGCCATTGGGGTAGACCCCCAGAGCAGCTCTGGGTTTCGGCAGGCAGGCCCACCATCCATCTAAAAACACCCCATGAGACACTGTGACAGCATAGCGCTTCATGGAGGCAGGGCCTCCTGCAATGGAGGAACCCGAGCTAAGTCTGAGGGGCTTGGGCAGGGCGTGTGCCTGCTCCGAGCCCAACAGGACCAGTTGGGTCACAAGCCTCAACTCCAGATTCTTTGTGATGAAAGTTGTAGCAGAGTCTCTCCCCCCTCCCCACCATTCACTGGCCAGGTGCTGCGTAGAGGTGTGTATTGCAAACCTGAATTTCTGACTTGCCTGGGTTTGTATATTCAGCTGCCCATAAGACTAGCCAAAGCTCTTGCTCATCTCTGGACGTTTTGCTGGACCCTGACTTACACAAGCAGGAAAAAGGAAGGATTCTGTATACCAGAAGTCACCCCTAGAGTTTTGTGAGAGTTCTTGGCCTCCCAGAGTAACATTGCAGTGTGTCTTTTTATGAAAGACTGAGTGACATTAGCTGTTTTCATGCTGAGTTTCTTGCCTTGAATGAACCTAAAATTCAAGGCAAAAGGAAAGTTTTGTGAAACCACATGAACTCTTTGGAAAGGTTTGCTGAGCTGATGTGAATTGAGAACTAATCTAGAGAAAAACAGTTTGGTTTTTCTCATCAAATCTAAACCAGGACAAATACAAAGAATTAGAGATGGTCTAGACCAGAACACAAGATTCGAAACGCTTTGAGTTTGAGAAACTTTGGGTACTCTGTACATCTCTGACATTCCATTTTCAAGCTACTTGGGCACAAGGAGAGTTTACAATAACCATTTAAATTATTTTCCTTCCATCATCATATAACGTCTCAATACCTCTGTAACCATATGCGTATTTGGCCATTTTGAAACGAGACGCTCCCCCACATGGACACTGGGTGTCCACATGGGGGAGCTTCTCATTTAAATGTGGAGGTGCATGGGTGCACGTTCCTATGACTCACGCATCCCCATGCAACTCCACCCACCCCCCACTCACAGAGCAATAGACGATAAGGCAAGCTGCTCCATGCATGGAGGTGGGTGGAGCTGGGTGTGTGCCCATCTGTGCCCTCTTACCACACATGGCCCCCACAGCGGCACTCCATCGCCCCGCCCCGCCCCCCCACAATGCTGTTTTAAAACAGCCTTAGGCTCCCTTCTTTCATGCCTGTTCTTTCCTATTAACAGAGTTCCTTCAGCCCTCCTTACTTTCACAGCACCACTTGATGCAGCAATGCTGGAAGGCCAAAATGTAACCAATTTCTAAAAATTCTTTTTTTCTTCCAAATGAGAGATGAAGTGTAGCTGACATTGAAATGACCACAGTGCCACTATCTCTAGAAACTTAGAATTGCTGGCTTTTCCTGGGGCTCTGTGCAGGGCCAGCCTTATACACTGAAAGGCCCAGCATGAAGATAAAATGTAGGGCCCCTGTTGGTCCCTCTCTAAGTGGGGACACTCTCTGCCGGGCCCTAAAGGAGCAGTGGCTGGGGGGCAACCGGGGGTGGGGTGGGCATGCCTCTTGGGGTCGTGACGGGCCAGGGGAGATATGGTCTCAGGGTGCGGGAAGTGAGGGTGGTAAGGCGGGACAGGTGCTTAGTGCACATCCCGCTGGTCCCTGCCCCAATGGATGAGCAAGTGGAGCATGGTCAGGGAACCCACAACCCGGTTTTGGTGCTGTTGAATGCGAGGTCAGTGGTGAATAAGGCAACAACGGTCCAGGAGGCAATACCGGACTGTGCCGCCAATCTCGCATGTATCACGGAAACCTGGCTGGACAATGAATCAGGGCCTATCTTGGCTGATCTTGTTCTGGCTGGGTATTCCATGCAGCACCAGCCGTGGTTGGAAGGATGGGCGGGCAGTGTAGCTATGATTTTTAAAGAGGGGTGGTCTGTGAGAAGGTATCCAGTGCAGACCATGGTAGGCACTGAAGGCCTCCATCTTGTGTTTGATTTGGCAGGGGACAGTTGGGAGGTGCTGCTCGTTTACCGTGCACCCACCTACAGCAGCCTCCCTACAGGCTCTGGCAGAGGCAGTGTCGGAGGTGGTGCTGCAGTCCTCCAGGACGATAGTCTTGGGCGACCTCAACATTCATGCCAACACTGTGCTCGGGGGAGCCGAGTATGAGTTCATGGCCACCATGGCAACCATGGGCCTGTCCCAGAGGGTCACTGGCCCGACACATCTTGGGGGACATACCTTGGACCTCATGTTCTGCACTGTCCTTGAGGCAGGTGTTCCGTTAATGGGGGGAGATATCAACTGTGCCCTTGTCATGGACAGATCATTACCTCCTACAGACCTCCCTTCTAGTGCATGTTTGCCCCCGGCAGGGTGCATGACCTATTAGGATGGTTTGCCCTCAGAGGCTGATGGACCCAGTGCAGTTTCTAGGTGCTCTGGGGGAATTACCCTCTGACCTTGACGGCCGTCTCATCGATGACCTCATGAAGTTATGGAATATCTTGCTGATGGAGGCCATCGATCAAATGGCTCCCAGACGTCCATTGCCCATGCGGCAGCCCCGCAGGCCTCCTTGGTTCTCTGAGGGGCTGCGGGTCCTGAAGCAAGAGGGGTGATGGTTGGAGCGACGGTGGCGTCGATCTCATACTGAAGCCGACAGATTGCGACATAGAGCTAGTTTGCGAGCCTATGCCGAGGCTATGCGGATAGCAAAGAGGGAGTTCTTTGCTGCCCCCATAGCATCCGCTAAATCCCATCCAGCGGAGCTGTTCCGGGTGGTGTGGGGACTGGTCAGTCCGGCCTCCCTCAATCCAGGGGTTGAGTCATCTTCCACCCACTGTGACCTTTTAGCAGATTATTCCCTGGATAAAATTGCTCGGATCCACCATGACCTTGATGCCGCATTTAGTGCAGTGAAGGAGGTAGAGGGTGTAGAAGCCCCGACTTGTCCATTTTGCTGGGATCACTTTCAGTCGCTGACACCCGCTAATGTGGTGGAGGTGCTAGATCCATGCCCATCCTGGCTGATTAAGAGCTGCCAGGAGACATTGGGGCCATTGCTGGCTGAGGTGGTCAACGCCTCCCTGCAGGAAGTCAGAGTGCTGAGCTGTCTCAAAAAGTCGATGGTGCAGCCTCTGCTCAAGAAACTATCACTTGATGCTGACTCCCCTGCCAGCTATCGGCCTGTCTCTAACCTTCCCTTCTTAGGGAAGGTTATTGAACGGGTAGTGGCTCAGCAGCTCCAGGACTGGAGCATCTTGACCGCATCAGTTATCTTGATCCTTCAGAGTCTGGCTTTCGTCCGGGTCATGGCACTGAGACAGCACTTGTGGCCTTGGTGGATGACCTTCGCTGAGAAAAGGACTGGGGTCGATCGACCCTATTGGTTCTATTAGATCTATCGGCAGCATTTGATACTGTTGACCATGAGATGTTGGTGATGCACCTGCAGGACAGTGCAGGGGTGGGTGGGCTCATTCTTGAATGGTTCCGCTCATTCCTGACTGGAAGAACTCAGCAGCTGGTACTCGGTGATTCTTTTTCATCTTACGGAGACCTCTTGTGTGGGGTCGAGCGGGATTCGGTTCTGTCCCCTCTCCTGTTCAACGTGCACATGCAGCCGCTCGGTGAGGTGATCAGAGAGTTTAGGTTGAGGTGTCATCAATATGCTGATGACACCCAACTCTACCTCTCATTCTCAACCGACCCAGGTCCGGCTGTCTCAGTGCTTACTCGGTGTCTGGCAGCTGTGGGGGACTGGATGAGGGATAACCGACTGCAGCTGAATCCTGACAAGACAGAGGTGATGTTAGTGGACAGGTTGGCAGAGGTGACGGCTCCATCGATTGATGGAGTCTGCCCTCCGCTGATGTCCCAGGTGCGGAAGCTGGGGGTGCTCCTCGATGTGCAGCTCTGCCTGGATCTCCAGGTGGAGGCTGTGGTGAGGAATGCCTTCAGCCAGTTACATCTGGTACGGCAGCTTTGTCCGCTGGTTTCGGTTCCAGACTTGACCACAATCATCCATGCTTTTATTACCTCTAGGTTAGACTACTGCAACGCGCTCTACGTGGGGCTACCTATGGTGATGGCTTGGAAGCTGCAGCTGGTGCAGAATGCGGTGGCCTGGCTCCTGGTGGGGCTGGGCCGCCGGGAACACATTACACCAGTGCTCCGATCTCTGCAGTGGCTGCCAGTAGTCTTCAGGGCCCGATTCAAAGTGTTGGTTTTAACCTATAAAGCCTTACACGATCTGGGCCCTGCTTATTTGAGAGACCGCCTCACCCCCCAGGCTTTAGATCAGCCCCTGTGGTCATCTGAGGGCACCTTGTTGGAGGTCCCCCATGGACCATGCAGAATAGGACATTTTCGGTGGCCGTGCTGCGCCTTTGGAATTCCCTCCTGGTGAGGGCATGGTTGGCCCCAGACCTCCCGGTCTTCCGCAGGAACTGCAAAACCTGGCTGTTCCATCAGGCATTTGCCGAGGGAGAAGGGTAGGGTGGGGGGTTAGGGAGGGTGGCATGGGGGTGTTTTATGGTTGTCTTATTTTATTGTTGAATTGTGTTTTTTTTTAATTGAATTGAAATGTTCTTCGTATATGTATTGTTGTTAGCCGCTTTGGGCTGCCTGTGGCAGGAGAAAGCGGGATATAAATTTTGAAAATAAATAAATAAATAAATAAATGTGGTTGTGCTTGGGACCCCACTGGGAGGAAATGGGCCCCCCATCCCCTACCCTGGGGAAAACAGGACCCACTGTAGAGCCCCTGGAAAGAGTAGCGTCTGGGACGTCGCTCCAGGTCGCCCTCCCTGGCTCTATGCAAGTTTTACTCTCATAGTACTCAGCGTACTTGCTTCTTGTGTGCAGGTGAGGATAGCAAGCAGGATACAGAAAAACAAGAAACCTGATTTCTTATGTGTTTTGTTTTTTTACATGATTGCCTGCGGCTCAGAGCTGGGTAAATTGGTTTGAAGTCGGAATGGTTTTTTGCTTAAGACCAAGATTTCCAGAAGTTATTAATGATTTTGGGTGCCCAGCTTCTGATACCTTGGAGGTCTTATGGTAAGTTGGCAGGAACCCAATGCTGGTTGAAAAATCAGGCTCCATTGAAGATATCAGCTTGGTCACCCCCAAAATCTATGACCACTCCAAATTGTTAAGTTACATGCAGGGTGTTTTTAGACAGACTTGGGAGTGACATGCACACCCCTCCCACACCATAGAGATGTGGGCAGATCAGCAGCCTCTCTAGACTGCCGCCTGCAGCTCTGTAGTCGTTGCTGGGGCAACCCCTGATTGGGAGCAGAGCTGCAGCAGCTGACTGGCCTTTAGACGTACCACCGCTCTGCCTCCGGCCAGTGCTCCTGGTTTGGGTGGCCTCTTCTGCTCACAGTGCTCCAGGATGTTCTGGAGCACTGCGGGCGGAGTTGTCCCAGAGCAGACAGTGCCAACTCCGCTCCTACTCTGCCTGACCCCAGGCTGACCTGCCTTTACAAGGATGGGCCACTCGGGGATGGTGTGGAGGAGGAGTGGAGCAGGTTTCTTTCTAAGACGCCCACAGAAGTTTTTCTGTGATGTTCTTATTGTCACATGTTTGTAGAATGTCTTATTTAGACAAATGTTAGTCAGTAGTTCCCATACATTTCTGTCTTTGTCCCCACCGAGAGACAAAAGTAAGGGAAGCTTGTGACCACAAACTTTGGAAATGTGCATATCCAGTTATGCAGATCCAGTCTCATGAATATCCCATTCAGCAATGCAGTGGCCTCATTTGGTGTCTCAACCTCTAGTTTAGGAATTCTGGCTTAGGGTATGATTGCTCTTGCTAAAAAGATGTCCCCAGTGCCACCACTACCATTCACTTTTGTACAAGAACATTTTCTAGTCTTTAGTTGCCTGTTTAAAGATTCAGTAATCCAATCAGAAACAATCACATGTGGCATTAGTGGCCAATCACACACACTAAATAATGAAGTTTGAATGGCAAACAACCTAATGGGCTGAAATCTGCCACCTTGACAAGCAAGTACAAATATCAACTAAATTAGTGCAAAAATTAGTGTCTTGATAACTTGTCAACAGAGAAAAGGGGAGGCATTCATCAAATAAATAAACTGCAGCGGGTGCAGAATGCAGCGGCTCACCTCCTTTCGGGGGTAACGCACCGGGAGCAGATTACACTGCTGCTCCATGGTCTGCATGCACTGGCTTCCTATAGCTTTCCGGGCACAATTCAAGGTGCTGTTTTTGACCTTTAAAGCCCTAAAATGGTCTGGGCCCTGCATATCTGAAAGACAGCCTGTCCTTCCATACCCCATTGCGGCCCCTGCGATCAGCCGGGAACACCTCCCTCTGGATACTGTCTGTTAGTCTTGTTGTTCGTATGACGAGGGCTCGGAGGGAGGCATTCTCGATTGCTGCCCCAATGTTTTGGAACTCCCTTCCCCTGTAGGTTCGTTTGAGAACGAGTGTCTTCTGGAGGCGCCGGTGTAAGACCTTTTTGTTTGTAAAGGCATTTGGCGGGCAGGGATAGGAGATTGGGGGTTGGTGGGTTTGGGTAAGGTTATGAGGGGGGAGTTGGATGTGGGAGATGGGGAGGTGGTATTGGGTGGGTTTTGTGGAGGGTTGGGGGACTTTGGGGTTGTTTTTGTTTGTTACTGTTTTTATGGACTTTTTAATATGTTTTTATATGTGTTTTATGTGTTTACGTTTTGTTTGTAAGTCGCCCTGAGCCTTTTTTTAGGGAAGTTTAATTAAATAGTTTATGAATAGCATACCTGCCAATTGTTCCTATTTAGGAGGGACAGTCCATCTCCCTTTGGGTGCTGAATTCTACTTTACTTTCCCTCTTTAAGGGTCAAAGTCCCTCTTTCAGGAGAGAAACACAAGACCAGTTTTCAAGTTTCAGACACCTCTTTTCTGGTTGCCTCCCAGAAAAATCACTTGAGAGGACAATGGGGAGATGATGGAATGACAAAAACTAAGTGGAATTATAAGTAAGAGAGCATGTCGCTCTTTATGAACTTGGAATAATGAGAGGTGTGTGTGCATATAAATGCATGAGGGGGCAGAGCTTACTTGCTGAGAGGTGGAACTTATTGGTCAAGAGGGTGGGTCTTGTTCCTCATTAGCCACTTGAAATGTTGGGACTCAGGAGGCATGGAATAATTCCCTCAGCAGGACTTGCCAGGCAAAAGCTCACAAGGCTGAGGAAATATCTCCATCAAGAATGTGCATAGCCATATATATCATAATTCAGCTATACTAGGAATAAATTCACAGCTACCTGTCTTAACAATTTGAGAGAAGTACATGCTCAGTGCAAGATAAGATGACCTGACTCAGATAAAATTCCAAAATAGTTCGGGGGTGGTGTAGAGAGAGAGAGAGAGAGAGAGAGAGAGAGAGAGAGCTGCTTCGACTGACCCTCCTCCTTGTAAAAGTGAGAAAAGTCTGCTTTTATTACCAGGGCACAGCGTCTGCAACTCTTTTTACAATGTGTGGTGACATAGGGTGGAGAGATTTGACGTTAACTGGCAAAATCTGCAGTCTTTACTCACCACTGACTTTGTTTATTTATTTATTTATTCACATTTATACCCCGCCCCTCCTGAAACAGCTCGGGGCGGCTTACAGTCTCAAAAAAATATAAAAATACAACTATAAAATATTTTTAAACACTCATAAAATTACAACAATCAAAACAGGACCAGGGAACATAAAAATAAATAATACAATAAATAAGGATGGAGGTGGACAAAAAAAAAACTAACACCCCCTCCCCAAAGCCCTGGGCGAACAGCCAGGTTTTGCAAATTCACCGGAATGTTAAAAGGCTTGGGGCCAGGCGAGCTTCCTCCGGGAGGGAGTTCCAAAGGCGCAGCGTGGCCACTGAGAATGCCCTCTCCATTGTGGCCCCCCGCTTAACATGGGGGACCTTCAAGAAGGCACCCCCGGCAGACCGAAAGGTCCACTCGGGGCATGGAGGGCGAGGTGGTCCCTGAGGTACAAGGGGCCCAGACCGTGAAGGGCCTTATAAGTCAATACCAAAACCTTGAACCTGGCTCAGCTCGCTATTGGCAACCAGTACAGAGTCCGGAGCACAGGTGTTATGTGCTCCCGACGGCCCGTCCCCAACAGCAGATGGGCCGCTGCATTCTGCACTAGCTGCAGCCTCCGCACCAGGAACAAGAGCAGCCCCCCGTAGAGCGCATTGCAGTAGTCCAGCCTCGAGGTGACGAAGGCATGGATGAGGGAGGCCAGGTCCAGGCTGGAGACGTACGGACGCAGCCTCCGCACCAGATACAACTGACGGAAAGTGGCCTTCGCCACTACCTCCACCTGTCACTCCAGGTGGAGATCTGCTTCCAATATCACCCCCAGACTCCAAACCTGCTGAGCTATAGGAGGGTGAAACCCCCCAATCAGGGCAGCTGACACCTCCCTCGCTCTCCCCACCAACATCACTTCCATATGATTGGGGTTGAGCTCCATTCTGCTCTGCCACATCCATTCCGCCACGGCCTCCAGACACTGGGGTAACACCGAGACAGCAGGGTCTGGGTCAGTTGAAAAAGAGAGGTACAACTGAGTATCATCAGCATATTGGTGACATCACACCCCGAACCCTCTCATGACCTCCCCCAAGGGCTGCATATAAACA
>QEPC01011744.1:115186-130369 GCA_003113815.1 Sphenodon punctatus
CCCCTCCAAAGGCCTGGGCGAACAGCCAAGTCTTGCATGCCCACCGAAAGGCGAGCAGACCCAGGGTGAGGCGGGCTTCCTTCAGAAGGGAGTTCCACAACCGTGGCCCGACCACCGAGAATGCCCTCTCCATGGTGGCCCCCAGCCTTACATGGGGGACCTCCAGATAGGTGCCCCCAGTGGATCGGAGGGTCCGTCCTGAGCCACGGAAGGCGAGACAGTCCCCGATATAAGAGGGACAGAGACCGCATAGGACTTTGTATACCAATACTAGCACCTTGAACTTGGCTTGATACGCTATAGGCAGCCAGTGCAGAGAATGGAGCACTGGTGTAATGTGCTCACGGTGACCCGTCCCCATAAGGAGACGGGTCGCCGCATTCTGCAACAGCTGCAGCTTCCGAACCAATATCAAGGGACGCCCCATGTAGAGCGCGTTGCAGTAGTCAAGCCTCAAGCTAACGAAGGCATGGATGAGAGTGGCCAGGTCGGATCTGGAGATGTATGGGAGCAGCCTCCGCACCAGATACAGCTGGCAAAAGGTGGCTTTAGCCACCGCCTCCACCTGCCGATCCAGGCGAGGTCCGCATCCAAAATCACCCCCGGACTCCGAACCTGCTGGGCAACTGGAGGGCAGACACCCCCCAATACAAAGAGCAGACACCTCCTTCGCCCTCCCCACTACCATCACCTCCATCTTATCTGGGTTCAGCTTCAGTCTGCTCTGCCTCATCCAATCCGCCACGGCCTCCAAACACTGGGAAAGTATCGAGATGGCAGGACCTGGGTCCTTTGAAAAAGAGAGGTACAGCTGTGTGTCGTCAGCATATTGGTGACAACACACCCTGAACCATCTCACCATCTCCCCCAGGGGCTGCATATACACATTAAATAACAGTGGAGATAGAATGGAACCCTGTGGAACGCCACAGGTCAAGGCCTGGGGGCATGATGTTTCAGCTCCCAGCACCACCCACTGGCTTCTGTTTGAGAGGAATGAGCGGAACCATCCAAGAACAGTCCCGTCCAGACCCCCCAGATCTCGCAGCCGTCTCAACAGCAGCCCATGGTCCACGGTATCAGAAGCGGCCAAGAGATCTAGCAGGACCAGAAGTGTCGACCGTCCTGCATCCATCTCCCGGCGGAGATCGTCGGCCAAAGCCACCAACGCCGTCTCAGTACCATAGCTGGGGCAGAACCCAGATTGAAAAGGGTCAAGGAAACAGATGCTATCAAGATGCCGCTGTAGCTGGAGTGCCACCGCCTGTTCAATAACCTTCCCTAAAAAGGGACGGTTAGAGACAGGGCGGTAGCTGGCGAGCGCATCCACATCTAAAGATGGCTTTTTCAGCAGGGGATGCGCCACAGCCTGCTTAAGGCTGGGCGCCAAACTACCCTGCCGAAGGGACACATTGATAACCCTCGCCAGCACCGTCCCCAGCGTCTCCCTGGAGGCTTTCACCAACCAGGACGGGCACAGATAGAGTTGACAACTGGTGGTCCTAACAGACCCCAGGACATCCGCCATATCGGCTGGCGTCACTTTCTGAAACTCAACCCAAGAAGATGGACCAGACGGGGCCTCCGCAACCTCACACTCCTCACTTACGGCCTTCAATCCGGTGTTGAAGTCGCTCTGGATATGAGCAATCTTGTCTGCGAAGTAGGTGACAAATTGCTCACAGCAAGCCTGGGAGAAGTCCCCATCCAGGTGGAGGGAGGATGGACTAACCAGCCCCCGAACCACCCGAAATAGCTCTGCCAGGTGTGACTTCGCAGACACTATGAGGGCAGCAAAGAATTTCTTCTTTACTCTCCTCACAGCCTCAACATAGGACCTCAAATGGGCCCTATGGAGATGATGGTCAGATTCAGAGCGAGTCCAATGCCAGCATCACTCTAGTCTCCTACCTACCTGCTTCATACTCTGCAGCTCCATGTTGACAATGGACCTCGCATTTAACAACAACAGCCCCCCATGTGTGGACCTTGGACCTGGCTCCTCCCTCCATCCCAGTGGGGGGATGGCAAGCCGCACCTCCCGCAGGCACCTAGGTCCCCTAGGGACGCGACCTGTCTCTTATACACATCTAGATGTGTATAAGAGACCCAGTGGGGGGATGGCAAGCCGCACCTCCCGCAGGCACCTAGGTCCCCTAGGGACGCGAGCCATCCAACCCCATGGACCATACCATCCATGCCCAAGAGCCACCCCTATAGCCACACCTCCCCCCCCATCCACTGAATCCTGGTCCCCCAAACCTGGCTGCTCACCCCCCAATTCACCCCCCAATCCCCCCAACTTTGATGACGTTTTTGACTGAAGTATGTGCTGGAGGATGTAACAGGGTGTGAAATTGTAATGGATAATTGTGGTCAGAGTGCTGCCCTTTATGTAGCCCAGATAGTCTGCCCTCATTTCCCGCTACATTTCCACCTGGAGCTTTGTACCTCCTTGGCCACTGCCGTCACCTAACACAAAGTCTCCTACTCCTTAATCCATCTTTGCCCCTTCTCCCATGCTGCCCTCTGTGCTTGGAACTCCCTTCCTGACTGCACATGATCCCTCCCTCCTCGAAAACCTACCACTTTCCCTAGCCCCCCATCCTCACAGATTTCTCACTGATGCTTTTCCTTATACCATCTAATCCTCCACGACCCTCTTCCCCCTCCCTTGTCACTAAGCTAAGCACCTGCAGCTTCTCAGCTTCATCAATGTATCCCTGTCTGTCCATACGTGTCTGTTAGGGATGGGAACTATCTATAGGGTAAGGGCTATCGTCCATGCACACATGATCTCCCAAAACAGCCCTCAGGATCTTAGGTGGCCTTGACCTGGAACAGGATTGAGCCTAGATCATCATAGAGCCCATTAATCTTGTGCAACACCCGGTGCTATCACACAATACACTGGTCCAGGTGGGGGATGGTACAGGGAGGACACCCACGACAGGCATTCCCAAGGGGGAAAGGGTTGACTTCCACACAGGGGAATAACAAGGGAAGGGTCAACTACGTTACCCGCGCTCACACCCCCACGCACCCCAGCACCCACATCTGAACACACGCACTCACTCACTCACCTCAACACTCGCTTCAACACTCTCCACGCTCACCGCTCGATACGCGCTGCTTGCTGCTGCGCCAACAGGGTAATGACTCAGGGTGCCAGTCTCACAAGGAAGCCTTGACTACAGACACTGAAGGAAGGCAGTCGGAGCATTTATGCTGCTTACCCACCCCCTGTTGCAGCGTTTGCTGCCGCAAGCATTCCAAGCGGCGTGGCACCTCTGCGCTACTGCACATGCACCCCCCCGGCTCCATGCCACTCCCGGCTTTCTCCCCTGTTCCTGCATGGGCTTCTCTGCCGCGTGGAGTTCTATGGGACCCGGGCTCCCCACGGCGACCCCTCCATCTCGGGTAAGGGTGCCACCGGCCCCTGACAGTGTCCCTCCCCTTCTCCATTCTGACTGTAAGCTTCTCCTGGGGTCAGGGACTTGTCACTAATCATCACTGTTCAGTGCCAGGTGCATTATATTACTGGTACTATATAAATGAATAAAAATAGTAATAATAGATTTGTATGGTGAGAAACAGCTATCTAAGAACCAGTGGGCCAATTTTTGCTCTCAGTTATACAGCTCCTGTAGGATTGACATTGGATAACTCCGAGTTAGGGACAACATCTTGGCAATGACCAGACCTGTCATTCAATGCTTATTGGAACAGTTTCTCCACTTTACTTGTCATCTTTGTGCAAGAGATAGTAAATGCAAAACTGAAACTGATAAATATTTTCTCCAGTTTCACAGGCACTGGACGACCCTGACCACAAATCTGTTGCAAAAACCAACACCCACATTTCAGTTAAACATTTGACAAGGTTCTTGAAAAGATAAAAATGTATGTCACTTTGGAAACAACCGTTTTTGCATCAGCTCAGGGCCTGACCCATAGTTTGGTTTGATGTACAGTGTGAAACTGGGAGTCTGTGAAAAGGGGCATTTTCACACAAGACACTCTCCACCCACTGCCCACTCACCACCCACCCTCTATACATGTTGCAGGGCTGCAGTGTTGCCCTGTGGGTGCCCTGTAGCATATAAAGTGAGTGGGTGGGTAGTGGGTGGAGCGTGTCTTGTGTGAAAATGTCCAAAACAATGAATTGAAGTCTGGAAATAACGACCAGTGAAGTAATAGCAGTCCACACTAAAAGGGTGGGAACAGTTCTTGTACTTTGGCCTTATCCAGTTCCAACTTTTTTTAAAAAAAGTTGTTACTATTGTTTATATAGCACCACCAACAATGTGTCTAGTGATGAACAGTCATGATTAGAAGTAGGTCCACGTTCTGGTGAGCTTGCAATTTAGGATGGACAAGGGAGGGAGAACATAGGGAGAGAGAGACACATTCAAGAAGTTCAGATGTTGCAGGTGCATGTGATTCGCTTAGTTAATTTACAAGGGGTGGAGGAGAACCCTGAAGCAGAAACGAGCAACCTGTGGGGGGGAAGAGCTAAGGAAGGCCTGACCGAAGAGGTAGGTATGTAGGGGGATTTGAAGGATGGGGACGGGGGGAGCAGAAAGAATGCACTCAGGGAGGGAGTTCCAGGCAGAGTGCAGCATGGAAGAAGAGGTGAAGAGAATTTAGGGAGCAACACCTTCACTCCAGGGTAAGTGAAGGTGTTGGCAGAGGAACAGCAAAGTTCCCAGGTGGAAAATGTAGCAGGAAATGAGGACAGAAAAGTAGGGTGGAGCAAGGACATGAGGAACCATAAAGTCTCCTGAAGCTTTGACATTTCCAAAGGCTATGGGCATAATTATTGTGAGGTGGTGGTGGATACGTCCCCCACAAAGCTAGGGGTGGGAGGGATGGCAGTAGCTTCATCCTCCACTAAACTTGCCCTTGGGAAGAGAGGAAGGAACAGGGCTTCACTCTCCCGGGCAGCAGAGTGAGAGTGGGTGTTGGAGCGCCACCTTACTAGGGTTATCATACATCCTCTTTAAAAGAGGACGCTTATGAAAAATATATGGTGCAGGGCTGCACTGGTTCCAGTGCAGCCCTGAAACATGTATTTTTCATAAGCATTCTCTTTTAAAGGGGTGGCATGGTAACCCTACACCTAAGAGCTGTCCTCCCTGAACTCAGTTGCCCCCCCCCCAAGTGGGAAAAGACCATCAGCCAACACCCCCATTGCTGGGAGGAGAGATTTGAGCTGGTCCCAATCCCTACCTAGACATAGTGAGTTAGGAGGATTTGTCCCCCTGCTACTCAGGGTCAGCTTTATCACAGGGCAGCTGCCCCAGGCCCTGCTATTTTATCCACTTCTGGAGACCCCATAATGCCCCCTTGTAAGGTGCAGGGCCTCCACTCCCTCCCAGCACGGCCCCAAATATGACCACCTCTAGGGCCCCACAGAGTGTGCCCCAATTATGGAGGAGCCACCAGAGGCCCTGTATTTTCCTTTTGCCCAGGTGCCCACAAATTCTAAGACCTGCCCTGCCACTTACTCCCTAATCATCTCACTACAGTCATTCCCCACCAAGTTTGAGGAGTATGTTACATCACTGGCTGCAGTTTATTTTTCTTTGGTTGTTTTTAAACGGGCATGGCTAGGGAGCGGGTCCATGTGCGCCCACGCATGTCCAGTGAGTCGGGGGCGGGGGGGAGGGGATTAAATGAGCTGGGATGGGTGTGTGCCCCTATCCACCTACCACCCACTTCTGCACCCACACGGAGCAGTGTGGATTTTTCCCTGATGCTCCATGCGTGGACATGAGTGAGTGGTGCATGGGTCACAGGAGAGCACGCCCACCAACACCACCTTCAGGCAGGCACTCAGGTGGGTGGGTGATGGGTGGACAAGTGAATGTGTCCCATTTAAAAACTGCTTCTCTAGTGCTGAAATTTATTTATTTATTTATTTATTTTATAAATTTATCTCCCGCCCCTGCTGCCTCAGACGGCTCAGGGAGGCTCATAACATATCTTACAAATATAATAAAAATATAACTAACAATAATATAAATCCCATCAATAATCAGTTATAAAACATTAAAAATACAAATGGTGTGTGACAGAACATAAAAAAACAACAACCTTCCACTCACCCTTTAACCCTCCCCTCTACCAAACGCCTGGAGGAAGACCCAGGTCTTACACTGATGGTGGAATGTAAGAAGGCTTGGGTTGAAGCGGACCTCTGCCAGGAGAGAGTTCCAGAACACCAGCACAGCTACCAATAACGCCCCACCCGTCTATAGCTGGGAACCTCCAAGAGGGCAGCCCCCGACAACAGCAGGTGTCACCAATTGGAATTGAACCCATAAGCACTGACCAGACGAGGCATTTATTACCTCTGGCTCTGCCACTGTATCCAGAAAGGCACAGTCGTAGTAATGTTCAATGTGAGCGATTTTGTCTGCCAGGTATGCCATAAACATGTCACAGTGGGTCCCAGAAAACTCCGGATCCAGGTGTAGACAGGCTGGACTGACCAAACCTCTCACCAACCAGAAAAGCTCCGCTGGATATGACTTCGCAGACACTATGAGTGCAACAAAGAACCCCTTCTTTGCTGCCTACACAACCACGGCATAAGTTTTCAAAAACAGTTTATGCCACAATCGGTCGTGTTCATCATGAGTACGGTGCCACCATCACTCCAACCACCTCCCCTCACACTTCAGTCTCCCCAGGTGCTCTTCAAACCACGGGGACCTGTGGTGCTAAAACGTGGGAAGCGGACGCCTGGGAGCCACCCGATCGATAGCCCCAGCCAATCAGACATTCCAGAAGGCCACAAGGGCATTGATGGAGCAGTCGCTGAGGTCTGTCGGTAAATCCTCCAGAGCATCCTGGAACCCAGTGGGTTCCATCAGCCTCTGAGGGAGGACCATCCTAATTAGTCCTGCACCCTTCTGGTCAGGTAGGCATGCCAGGATGGAAGCCTGCAGGAGGTAATGGTCCAACCATGACAAGGGTGAACCAACAACACTCTCAACTATCGGACCCCTTGCCTCAACATCAGTGCACAACAACGGGTTCAGCGTTTGGCCCCCCTCATGCATTGGGCCCACCACCACCTGGGACAGGCCCATGGTTTCCATGATGGCTGTGAACTCTGCTCCGCACCATGCAACCTGATCTCAGCGTGGATGTTGAATTCCCTCAAGACCAACCCTGAGACAGGGATGCTAGAGCTGGGAGGGAAGGCGTTGGGCAGTGTGGTGCATGGTACACTAGCAAGATCCCCACTCTGTCCTAAGTCAAATCAAACACAAGATGGAGGCCCTCTATCCTGACCTTGGTCTGCACCAAAAACCTCCTAGCAGGCAACCCATCCCTAAAAACAATGGTTACGTCACTTCCCCATCCCTCCAGTCTGGACTGATGCTGCACGGAGTACCCAACTGGGATGAGGTCAGCCAAGATTGGCCCCAACTCCGTGTCCAGCCATGTCTCCATGATACACACAAGGTCAGCAGCCCAATCCAGGATTGAATCCCAGATTGTAGATGATGTGTAACACTACCGATGCTACCAATCTTGTGTTACACAGCACCAATGACAGACAGGGAGACCCAGAGTCCTCAGTCTCCGTACTACCTGAGCTAGGGGGAGTCGAAGAGAGACAGGGACCAACCAACCACCTGTCCCTCACTACCTGATGATGATCTCTCCTCCCCCACCCCACCTGGACCATAATCCCCAAGCCCCGTGACAACCCCTATCACTGTGGCCCTCCCTCCTGGCGTAGGGACTACCTCCTCATTTCCTTCCCAGACTCAGAGCAGAACATGTCTCCTCCTCACTCGCCATTGTTACACCCATGGTAATGACACTGGTAGTACACAGTATTATAGATCTCCATTGACTTACCTTTGTGGAGTATCTTTGTTTTAAAACTGTGTTGTGTTATAACATCCTTGGGGAGTGAAAATATGGCCTATATCTGTAAAGGTTGGAACACACCCTATCATCTGATGCTAATTTATAGTTGAATTGATTAATTTTAATGCAAACAAAAGCTGGGCATTTTTTTGGTCTCTCAAGACTACTGAAAATCCTGCTCGCTATCCTAAGCAAAGGAACTGGAGAACACATGTCCCTGTCCCCCGTCCCCCCACCCCAACAACTGTTTTATTTCACTAGGAGTATTTAGCGATCTGTCAACTTCTTCCTCTGAGGGTCAATGCAAATGTGTTCTCCTTCTGCTTTTTGTATAAATACTGAAAATTGAGCCTGGGTTATGTAACCTGCTAAGTATTCTTTCAGATTCCAATTAAGAGTTTTGAGGGTTTGTTTCTGCAATAGTTAGATAAAAGGTCGCTCCCTGCAAACTAGGCTAGTACGTTAGCAAATAACACAGCACAGTATTGCTAGAAATGTACATACATTTCCCCAAACAGATCATAAGAAATCAACTTGCTGGAATCTTTGATATGTCAATCTTTGGAGTTTGCATACCCTTAGTCCCATCCAACTGATGGGTAGGGGATTATTTATTTTGGCAGACAGTTCAAAAGGCTACACTATCACACTGCTAATTTTTTTACAATGCCGTATTCCCAAAATGTAGGCCAAAGGTCTATTTTGAACTGTCCTTGCATCCTGTTCCAATACCCAAATTTCATTTTCCAAAATCCGCTTGCGTGTCACTTTAGAAAGATTTCCTTTGGCTGCTGTCAATATCTGAAGCCTTGGGGTTTACTGTTCAGAGGCCTCTTCAGTCACTCAGTCATCTAGTAGATGTAGCCTTAACAACAAACTAATCCCACCTCACCCACAACACCAGTTCTTTCCTGTTTGCAAGAAGAGGTAGGTGCAGCAGTCATTGGTTCCTTTTTTGGCATATCAGTAAGGGGGAAGAAGAAAAGAAGAGAGAAAATGACCAAACTTACTCAAATGTCTTTGCTTCTGGGAAGTTGTTCAGTCTTCAGATAATGTTCCTGCCCTCTCGGTCTTTGTCCAATGTAACACAAAAGTTGGCCTCTGACAGGGAGCCTCTTTGTCTGATTTTTATCATCTCCTTTATAAACATTTTTCAGTCACTCTTCCACAGAGCTCATTCAGTAACAGCAATCAAGGTTACAAATAGCATGGAAGGGTCTGAATATCAGGCTCGGCAACTGGGTGAACTCTGAAGTGCTGCTCAGCAAGAGATGTAGACATGGGTATGGTAAAAATGCTGATGAATATCATTGCCAGATCTAGAGAAGAGCTGAGGTCTGTGTAACCAGTGAGGTCATTCAGTGCTGTAATTTAATCTTGGGCAAGTCTGGCAGTACACTTGCATAGCTTAGCCATCACCGGCCTTTCACAAACCCCACTCAGATGGTTCCATTTAGGCTGCTTTTGCCTGTGGTCCTCCGAGCAGGAACAAAACTGTTGAAAAGTTTTTCGTGTAGGACAAATCGTAGCTGTTGCGTGATGTTGATCTGAGAACTTCAGCGACCAAATAAACTTTACCAAGTGTTTGCAACTTAAAATAATACAGAAAAGACCAAGTAAACATTGCTCCATTTATCTTTTTTATGTATTAAATTCAGTACATGTTATGAGAAGAGTAATGTTTTGCATCTGGCTAAAACCCTCTCTGGGCTTAATCCCCTCCAGCACTTTTGATTTGTTGCAGCTGGTCAGGGTTGGTGAATTATCTCTTTAGAAACATGAATTTATATTGTCATAAAATTGCCAAATGTCTTATGGTAAATGTATAGGAGAGTAAATGCAGGAATGTTTAGTCTACACTTCTGAAGCATACTTGCTGCAAAGAAATGGGATTACTCCAGAGTAAGTGGTTTGAGTATCACAGCCTTTGCGAAGTCAAACACAGAAGCATTCCAGGAACATTTTTGCAGATATGTATCCTCCAGTGGGGGGGGATGATTTTTGACTCATGGATAAATAGCTTAAATATAGTTACACCTTAACTTTTTCTGTCCGTTTAACAATCACATCCATTTTAAAGCATATCTCGGTTTTGGAAAGTTACTATGTAAAAAGGCTGCCCTTTTACTCAGCAGCACTGGATCAATATCACAATATGAATATCAATAGCAACAGCACAAGATCAATATCTACTCATGATTTAGGGACATCAGGAAAATGTGGGGTTCAGGCATTCCCCTGCCCTTTACCTGGCATGACATCGCAACGCTCTGTGGAAGTGGGGCTTCTTGCCTATGCGGAGCCCAACTTGACCCAAGTCCAAGGAGTTTGATCCAGGAGGGCTCCTGAAGCAAACCCAATGAGAGACTCCTTGGTTCCAGATGAGCTTGGTCTGATACAATTCAAAGCCAACAACGCAAAGAGAGTGAACTGGGTTTGTCAGCAGAATTGTTTGTGAAGTCTTCTACAAGTGCTTTGCTTCATGTGTTCAGCTAGTTTTTGTGTTGCCCCTTTCCAGTGCCTGGATCTGGCCCCTGGATCTAGTTGCTACTCCCAAGCACTGAATAATTGAGTTCAGGGTAAAGGTGCAGGGCTGAGGGCATGCACACAGGACAGGGGACAGATCCATGGAACAAATTCATGATCTGAACCTTCTTCTTCCTGAGCACTCCCCTTAAGCGCCTCTACCCGTGACTTCTATGCAACCCTCAGAGCATGTATTAATTTTCAAAGTGGCCCCTGAGAGGGGAAAGATTCCCTACCCCGGCTTAAAAATATGGCAGCTGCTACCCTTAAGGTTCAGAAACCAACAGACTAAGTGAATGCATAATATTTTCTTAAAATATTTTGCCCTGAGGTGGGATATAAATAAATAAACAAAATAAATAAATAAATACAACCTCATGATTTTTATTTATTTTATTTATTTATTTTTCACATTTCTACCCCACCCTTCTCCATAGACTCAGGGCAGCTCACAACATTAAAAATATAAAATGCAATACAACACACTAAAAACTCTTAAAGCCCCAAGATCACCCCAACCACCCACTCACCCCATCCTTTATCCCCCACCTACCACCCATCAATTCATCCCAACCTCCCTACCCAGTCCCACCCAACCCTATTCCTGCCTGCCAAATGCCTGGCCAAACAAAAAGGTCTTACATCTCCTCCAGAAGATGAACAGGCTTGGGCGGATATCCAAGGGGAGGGAGTTCCATAATTGTGAGGCAGAAACAGAGAACGCCCCTCTGCACACCCTCATTGTAGCAATTTCACAGGCAGTTGGCAGACGCAAGAGGGCACCCCCGGCTGACCTCAGAGGCCACAACAGGACATAGGGGAATTCCCTCAGGTCTCAAGATTGGCCAACCATCATTCACTCAGTCTTGTCTGGATTCAGCTTCAATTAACTCACCCACATCCAGTCCTCAATGGTGGGTAAGCACAGAGACAGCAGGACCTGAGTCAGATGAAAAGGAGAGAGAGAGCGTGCTGGGTGTAATCCACATATTCCATCAGGTTCTGAGGGAATTAACCTTGGACCCAGACAGTCACTCGGTCAATGAGCTGGTCCAGCATTGGAATATCTTGCTGGGGGAGGCCATTGACAGGGTGACTCTAAGACGTCTACTACCTCCGTCTCGTCACCGCAGGGCCCCTTGGTTCACTGAGGGGCAGCGGTGTATGAAACAGGTAGGTAGGAGACTAGAGCGACGCTGGCGTTGGACTCGCTCTGAATCTGACCGACTTCTCCATAGGACCCATTTGCGGTCCTATGTTGAGGCTGTGAGGACAGCAAGGAAGGAATTCTTTGCTACCCTCATAGCGTCTGCAAAGTCACGTCCAGCGGAGCTGTTCCGTGTGGTGCGGGGGCTGGTCAGTCCGGTCTCCCTCCGCCTGGACGGGGACTTGTCCCAGGCCCGCTGTGAGGAGCTTGCCACCTACTTTGCAGACAAGATCGCTCAGATCCAGAGTGACTTTGACACCGGGTTAGAAGCAGGAAGTGAGGAGCATGAGGTTATGGAGGCACCATCTTATTGATCTTTCTGGGAGGAGTTTCAGGAAGTCACGCCAGCCGATGTGGTGGATGTCCTGGGGTCTGTTAGGGCCACCAGTTGTGAATTAGATCCATGCCCATCCTGGCTGGTGAAAGGCTCCAGGGTTTTGAGTTTTAGTAATGTTTTATAAATTGTCTAGGGCTTGGTCTTTTTTATTGTTGTTGCTTTTAGTATTATTGTGTTTTTATGATGTTGTAAGCCACCCCGAGATACCGTAGGCATGAGGGGCGGGCGATAAATTTAACTAAATAAATAAATAAATATTGATGGCGCCTCACTCCAAATCTCCAAACAATCTCGCCCACGGGCCTCAGATAAACATTGAACAGGTTTTTAAGCACCTAATTCATGATTTTGTAACACTTTAAGATGACAGTCTTGGCTATCCCTGTAGAATCTCATGCATCAGAATAATTGAGGTCACAACTAGAAGACAACGGGGTTTCTGAGGTGGCTATGAGTGGTAGTGATTTTGCCTGCCTGTGAGGAAGAATCATCTTGTAAAACGGGCAAGCTGCCTGCAACCATATTTACCAGCCAGCTTTAAAATAACATAGTTATTTATGGGGTTAGATAAGACCTTAGTGATGCCCCTATTAAATCTCACTCTCTGCTGTCTTCCTTAGATGACACTGTGTCCCTGATACTGTTCAGAAATAATAAGCAATAGAGACAAAGTAGTAAAATTATATCTTTTATTGAACCAACTACAGTTGGTCCTCCACCAACTGTAGTTGGTCCAATAAAAGATATAATTTTACTACTTTGTCTCTATTGCCTATATTTGGGACCAACACAGCAAAACTTATTTTTTCTAATAATAATAATAATTAATAAGTGATACATAAACCCTGCTCTATTTCTCAGCATTTCGGGTAAATAATTGTGGAGAGTGATGGGGAGGTGGTTATTGTTGAATGAATAATAAGCTAGTCTCTCTATGCATAGTCAATGTACTTGCCAGTATTTGATACATTGGGTGTTTTTAGACAGATACCTGCTTGCTCCTGCTCCGCCCCACCTCCACGTGGCCCATCCATGTAAAAGTGGGCCACTCTGGGGTGAGGTGGAGCAGAAGCAGAGCAGGTACCGCCTGATTCAGGACAGCTCAGCTTGTGGTGCTCTAGAACATCCCAGAGCACAGCAAGCAGCGTAGGCCACCCAAACTCAGAGCACTGGCCAAGGGCAGAGCAACAGTCAGTCTACCTGCAGCCTAGAGTGGCTGGTGATCCACCTGCACTTTTATGGTGCAGGGGAGAGGGGCTCTGCACTGGCAAACTGTGGGTTGTGGTGGTGGTGGCCACCTCTGTGTAAATCCGCCACAGCTGTAGCAGACCCAGGGGTGGCCACCCCTGTGCCCATCTAAAAACACCCATTATCTGAGACACTTGACCTCTCTCTAGCTACAGAGAATTAGAGTTTTTTGAAAATATGAGATCTTCCTGTAGGTTTCCTGCATTTTGTAGAGGAGTTTGGTTTCCAAAACCCTCTAGGGCTTTTGGCTGGGAAAGTGAGTTTTAAAACAGAAAGATGCATTGCTGTCTTTTAACATCTGTAGTCTGAGGAGAAAAATTAAAATATAGAATGACTGACCCTTGCAGTTGTCCATACGAGCTGTGAACTTCAAGGAGAACTATAAGCACTCTCAATGACAGCATCACTGATCATCACATCCAAGAAGTCTGCCTAATATGTTTCTCCAACATCTGAGCATAAAAGACATCCTGGTTTTGTTTTGTTTTTATGTATTTGAATGGAAAGGCCAAATAAGTACAACTTTAAAGTTTGAAAAATGATTATTTAGAGACATTAGAACATCATTTAATGATTACAGCAATGAAATCCAAGTCATGTGTTTTGGTGTTTATTATCACGTTTGCTGTGTATGACCTTTGGAAGAGTTATTAAATTTCTTTGTGCCTCAGCTTCCCCATTCATACCACGTGAATAATGTCCCCTTAGAGAGGCTTACTCTTTAAACACTTTGTCTTTAGTAGCTCATCCCACGCCAGGCATCGACAAGTAGCAAGGATCACCTGTAACTAACTAGGAGGGGGAGGAGTCAGCTGGGACCCACCGAGTCAGGCTGTTTCCTCCCGGTTCCCTCATCCCACGCCAGGCATCAGCAAGTAGCAAGGATCACCTGTAACTGACTAGGAGGGGGAGGAGTCAGCTGGGACCCACCGTACAAAGAGCGGAGCGGCCACCGGCAGCGCCGGCAGTGCGTGCCAGCAGTCACGCACCTAAGGGCCGTGCGCGCAAGGGCGCGCCCTTGTGCACACAGGCTTAGGCGAGAGGGCAGGTGCTATGGATTCGGCCCCTAATAAAAGAGGAAGAGGAGACTCTCCAGAGAGTATGTCAGTTAGACCAGATGGCACTAAACAATGGAAGATAGATAGTTACTTTCCCTTGCAGCAGTTACAATGCGGGGAGGTACTGGCGGTGTGCTCTCAGGCCGGATCTTTGGACTTACCGCTGGCTCAGTATAGTCATGAGTCCTTAGACAGAGGCAGAAGAGGGTCTATGTGCTTGCCAGCCTCACCGGTTATAGTTGTTGAGGTGGAGCCAGCTTCTCAGCACAGTCTGCAAGCCCCTTCTGTTACTCCCCATTTGGAAGGGGATCTAGTGGTGTCACGGATGTAGGGGGGAGGAGAGGGGAAAGGATGAGGGAGGAGGAGGAAATAGGGGTAACTCAGTCACTCCCGCACACGCACAGGGATGAGGCGGCTTTCTCGCATGAGGGAATCCCTTCTAGGTGGAAAAGTGTCCCTCAGGGTGTTGTTTGGGCTTTCCCTCTTATTCAGAGGGCAGCCCAGCTCATCATAGGGACTGTGAGAGTAAGCCTTTCGCCCCAAGGGAAGAGAAGGTAACACAGTACACAACTTCCAATTATTCAGGGAAATATGCGGGGCCCAGGACACCGTGGAACAAGGTGGGCAACACGGGGGAAAGGGTACACAACCCAGGATGGGGGAGGGGAAGGGGAAGGGACCACAAGGGCCAATGGAAAAGGGAACGGGGAAAGGGGCTCAGGAACAGTGAGGGGCAGGTGCTAGCGAAATCAAGGAGCAGCAGTGCAGGGGAGATAATATCCTTGGGCCAACTATGAAGGTAAAGGAGAGAGGCTTAGGGATTGCAAGGGACCAGAACTTACGCACCACTAGACAAAACGCACAACACAGATAGGCACACTCACCGCAGACACACTCACGATCAAGGGGGGGGG
>QEPC01011744.1:135246-150099 GCA_003113815.1 Sphenodon punctatus
CAATGGAAGAGTGGGAGGATTTTCCGTGGCTTCCCCCTCGGGTATCGGAAGATCAGTATGAGGGCTTACAGAAAGCAAAGATGGAGCTCCTAATGGATGTTTTGGATTAATTGTACTTAATGGGCGTGTGGTGGGAGACCAGGCTGGCAGCTACACATATCATTCAATCTTTGGATCAAGTGTAATTGATTACTTTCTGGCCTCGGCCTTGGATTTTGACAAAGTCTCCAGACTAGAGATCCTTTCAAGACCTGACACCGGTCATCTTCCGCTTCTTCTGGAGATTTTGGAAGGTGATAGGCCCCCATGTGGTGGGATAGATAAAGGGGGGGTAAAGGAAGAAGAGTTGCGGGAGGGAACGAGGTATAGGAGGAAGCGTCATGATATTCTAATTGCAGATTTTGGAAGGTTTATTAAACAACAGGAGGTTCAGGAGCTTTGCTGGTTAGTTTCAGGAAGTAATGGGAAGACTCTCCTAGGGTTTGATAACCTCCTTTTCCAGATCCAGCAGGTTATTTCCTGCAAAAAAGGACATCAACCTCGGCAGGGGCAATATAATAGCTCCCCTGACTGGTTTGATGGAGAGTGCTGAAGGGTGAGGTCGATTTTGAGGAGACAGTTGAGATTTTAAGGACATCACCGTCAGCCCGGAATCGTGAGGCAGTAGCTGCAGGAAGGAGATATTATAAGCAGTTACTGGTAATAAAAAAGAATAAGTATAGTAGGGCCCAATGGTGTAAGCTGCAGGAAGCAGCCATAAGTCGAAATTCAACTAAATTCTGGGCCTTAATAAAATCTATAGGGAGGGAAAGATTGGGTAGAGGCCTCCCCTTAATTTCAACTAAAACTTGGGAGGAGTTTTACAAATTGCTGTACTCAGCTCCTATAGGAGAGGCTAGAGCTTTGGAGCCGGAAGTATCTCAGCAATTTGTACCATGGGCTCCAGTTACTGTGGAGGAAATTGATGATCTAATTCGGACCTTAAGGCCGGGGAAGGCCCCAGGACCAGATGGGGTTACCACCGATTTGATTAAGAGCTTCCCTCAGTGGTGGGCATCGCTGTTGGCCCCGCTCTTTACTGCTGTTAATGAAACAGGGATTATTCCCAGTTCCTGGGTAAAGAGCATACTGGTACCCATTTTTAAAAAGGGGGATCCCAGGATATCTGCTAATTATCGCCCCATCAGCCTGCTCAGTGTAGTAGGCAAACTGTACAGTCAGTTCCTCTTGCGGAAATTGCAGGTTTGGATTGCTGAGTTTGGTCTTATTGCTCCGGAGCAGGCAGGTTTTCGTGCTGGGAGGGCCGCAATAGATCATGTTCTGCTGGTGTCTGCATTAATACAGAAATATACAGCTCGCAAGGGCAAAATATACTTAGGGTTTATGGACCTAGAAAAGGCCTTCGATTCAGTTAATCGGGAGCGCCTATGGTTAAAACTCCAAATTGAACCAAGATTCTTATATCTCTTAATCTAAATTCATCAGGCAAATTCATTACAAATAAGGACAGATAGACTTGGGACTTTATCATCTTCGGTTCCGGTGGATAGAGGGGTAAGGCAGGGGTGTATCCTGGCACCAGTATTATTTAATTTGTATTTAAATGATCTGGTTGCTTATATGAACTCAGGTGACACGCATGCCCCAGTGTTGGCTAATAAGAACTTGCCACTCCTCCTCTATGCAGACGACTCAGTTCTGCTGTCTCGAACAGCGGTCGGTCTAAGGAGGCAGATGGCTCTTTTTGGGGATTATTGTGATAGTGAGTCATTGAAAGTTAATTATGGTAAGAGCAAGGTCCTGGTAATGGGGAGTAAGAGGAGTTGCAATTCCGGTGTTTGGACTATGAAGGGGAACCCTATTAGCCAGGTTCGTACCTTCAGATATTTAGGGGTGACATTCTCTGTGGGAACCCCGTGGAAGGCTCATATTGAGATGATTCAGGCCCAGTGTAGGAGATCTTCGGCTGTTGTTCTGAAATTTTTCTTTGGACAGGGGCGGCGGCTGATAGTCCCGGCGTTGGCCCTGTTCAAGGCTAAGACTTTAGCCCAGACCCTATATGGTGCTCCAATCTGGGGCCTGGACTATAAGCACAAACTGGAGAGTGTGCAGAGTAGCTTCCTGATGACAGTACTGGGTATTCCAAGGAGCACTCCTCAAGTAATTGTGAGAACTGAGCTGGGGATGGTGCCGGTAGAAGTTTTAATAACTCGACAGCTTATTAATTACTGGCTGAAACTGGTAATGATCCCCGAGGGGGAAGACTCCTTGCTGAGGCTTGCAGTGAAATCAGGTCTGTTGGATCCTTGGGATTCCCAGGTACGGCTGTTAATCCAGCGTTTGGGGTTTCCTCCTGAGGACTGGAGGAGGGTCGGACCAAAAGTCTTTAAGAAATTGCTGTTTCAAAGGCTCCTGGATCAGGTGTGCCAAACGGAGCGGATGATGCTGGCTGCTCAAAAGATTGCTCCCAGATTGGGATTAGAGAATCCTTGCCCACCAGAATTAAATTATCTTTATATCTGGGAAGATCCTGAGAGCAGGGGGGCCTTTACAAAAATGAGATGTAATGTGTTTCCCTCGGCCATGGTGGAGGGCCGTTATGTGGGCACCCCTTATGACGAGAGGGTGTGTGTTCACTGCCACTTGGATGTGGTTGATTCAATTGAGCACATTCTCCTCGTGTGCCCAGTTCTGGCAGGCCCCCGGTTAAAGTTTCTTGGGGAGGCCCTTCTAGGATTATCTGACTGTTCAAGTAAGGAGGTATTGCGGAGATTATTGAGTGCTAGGGATTCTCCACTTACACGTTTGACAGCCAGATTTGCCCGAGTAGTGATACTGATTAGGAAAGATCATGCAAAGGATAGGTAAATCTTTATATGGTATAAAGAGGGGGAGTTAATTGGTTAATTAATATTAGTAAGGGACCAGCACCCATAAATTTTATACTGACCAGGAAAATAGATAGATAGATTGGGTCGGAATGTTGGTAGAGAAAGCGGGAGGTGATTTATGAAGAGAATTAGCCTTTGAGTGATATTGCGCAGTGGGTTTGCAGCGCTAGGAATATTTTATATTTTTTTATATTTTTGTATGTTGTAATTATATGTTGTAACAGCCTACGACTATACAATAAACTGTTTCTTCTTCTTCAATTATGGTAAACTTAGTAGCTGGAAGGCTCAAATAAGGGCAAAGTAT
Source organism: Sphenodon punctatus (assembly GCA_003113815.1). Classification (NCBI taxonomy): domain Eukaryota; kingdom Metazoa; phylum Chordata; class Lepidosauria; order Sphenodontia; family Sphenodontidae; genus Sphenodon; species Sphenodon punctatus. The sequence goes on from QEPC01011744.1 coordinate 138,445, forward strand.
TGAATTATTTTTAATATTGTTTATACAAACAACAACGAACCCCACCTAGTGTGGCCCCATGTGAACAGATGGGAGAGTGAGTGAGGGAGTGAGTGACCAAGACTGCTTTCCCATGAGCTGCTTTGCCGCTGCAGCACCATACGCTATTCAAATCAGGCACAGCTCCCATCTCATAGGAAAGAAAGAATTGCGGCTCTCCTGCCAGCAAGCTCGGGCAACGAACAGGGTAGGATTTCACTACCCTGCTGTTGCATGAGCTTGCAGGTGGGAGAGCTGCAATTCCAGTCTTTTCCCATGAGACGGGAGCTGCGCTACATTTGAATAGCGCATGCTCCCACGGTGCCAAAGCAGCTCATGGGAAAGCAGCCTGAGTGTTTTCAAATGAGCAAGGCGAATGGGGGGGGGGATTGTGGGCACCCATGCAGGTGGAGTACATGAGGAGCAATTCAAATGGGCAGGTCCCAGCGTGGCTACTACAGCCACAGAAGCAGCCACAGTACATTTGGCTGGGCCCACACCAAGCACTCTGGATTTTCCAGCATGGCTCCATGCGTGGCCATCAGTAAGTGCTCCGTGGCTCATGGGAGCGTGCATCTGGCCACTCCACCTTCAGATTGGCAGTCAGATCCATGGCTCCTGGGTGGCCATGCGGGGTAGCATCTCATCAGAAGGCATCCTCTGTGTGTGCACACCTCAGTTAGCCTGGAGAATTAGAAGGTCATCTCAGAGCCCGGAGACACTGGGTCAAAGACATTTTCTACCACAAAAAAAAGAAAAAACATTTATTTATTTTGATTTACTTATGTAAAATTTGTATCCTGCCCCTCCTGCCCACAGGGCAGCCTGGGGCGGCGAACAACAACTATAAAAACAATAAAACAATAAACATTTTAAACAATTAAAAATTCCATATTATTCAGGGGGAAAAAAACCAAACCAAACCAAAACACTCCCTCACCCCCCGAACCCCAACCCCCACCTCCACCCCTACCCCTCGCCAAAAGCCTGGCGGAACAGCCAGGTCTTACACAAACGTTGAAATGACAGGAGGGTGGGAGCCAACCAAGCCTCCTCTGGGAGCGAATTCCACAGCACAGGGGCAGCCACTGAAAAAGATCTAACATCAGTGGCCACCCACCTCGCCCGGGGAACCTCCAAAAAGGCTCCCCCAGATGATCTCAAAGGGCGCACAGGCACATGAAGAGTGAGGTGGTCCCACAGATAAGCAGGGCCCAGGTCGTGAAGGGCTACCAGCACCTTGAACTTAGCCCAGTGCTTTATAGGCAGCCAGTGCAGAGCCCGGAGCACAGGTGTCATGTGCTCCCTGCGGCCTGCCCCAGTAAGTAGACGGGCCATGGCATTCTGCACCAGCTGCAGCCTCTGGACCAACTTCTCGGGCAGCCCCACGTAGAGCACGTTGCAGTAATCCAGTCTCGAGGTGATGAAGGCATGGATGACAGTGGCAAGGTCAGAGTCTGAGACATACGGCCGAAGCCGCCGGACAAGATGTAACTGCTGAAATGCACTCCCCGCCACAGCCACAACCTGAGATTCCAGGCTGAGCCGTGAATCGAGGAGCACACCCTGACTCCGCACTTGAGAGATCATGGGAGGGCGAACCCCCCCCAACATTCAGCTTTACAACCTAGTTGCTACTGTTGAATTCACTCTGCTTCTTACATTAGCACCTGGAATTAGAATACAGACAACATCATGTTTTGTTTTTTTAATAGGTGCTTCTTTGAACACAAAGGCCCTTTTTACACTAGACACTTCCCCGCATGGACACCCATTGTCCACGCGGGGGAAGCATCCCATGTAAATGTGGGGGTGCATGCTCCTGTGACCCATGCATCCCCACCCACCCTCTACACATGGAATAGTTTACTCAGTGTCTGATAGCGGTGGGGGATTGGATGAGAGCTAACCGACTAAAGCTGAATCCCGACAAGATGAAGGTGATGCTGGTAGGTAAGGCGATGGAGTTGACGGCTCCTATCATAGATGGGATTTCTCCCCCATTGGTTCCCCAGGTGCGGAGTCTGGGGGTACTCCTCGATGTGCAGCTCTGTCTGGATGCTCAGGTGGAGGCTGTGGTGAGGGGTGCCTTTCGCCAATTACATCTGGTACATCGGCTTCGACCGTATGTTTCAGACTCTGACCTGGTGTCATGGGAAGACACCACAGGCACTCTAGCTGCCCCACTCCCACCCCGCTGATGTCTCTCCTGCCACCTCCATGGTGCTGCTTGCAGCGGCTCCCGCAGCACCGGCAGTGCCGCCGGTTGCCATGGCAACCTGCCCCACTGACAGCAACACAGCAGCACTTCCGGGTGCCCCGCTCGATGTAGGGGTGGGACCTGGGCCATTGCGGCATTCTGCACAGCTACAACCATGCTGGGGGGATTAGCTCCAAGAATAAGAAGCCGGCACTGGGAGTCAGACAGCGCCGGTAATCGGAGCAAAAATCTGGCCCCTGCCTGAGAGCTAAGTGTTTCCTTGATTACATTGCTTGTGTTTTGTTTGTGTTGTGTTTGTGCTGTGCTTGTGCTACTATATAGTCGGTTCTGGGTGTAGTTGTGAACAAGTCCTGGTCCTTATCCTTCCCTTGGGTGGTGTAAATGTTGGCACGGAAGGTGCGTGGCTGAGGAGTGTCTGGGTGTCTTCCCCCACCCCCCAGGGCATCCATCCCCTCCCTGCGTGACCGCCCATTCCACTCCGTCCGCGTTCTTCCTTGGACCCTGCCCTTCCTCCCTTCACCAGGTCGCACTGCCTTTCCTCTACCCCCCTTCCAGTGTGAAAGTGTGTGAGTGGGAGGTCTTTAAGGAACCGCCAGACTCCAGTCTTCCTTTGTGCTCTGCGCCCTATGATGATAGGGGCCTCAGAGAGACATTACATGCCCACACACTATCCTGACGGACAACTTTTCCAGTACACTACTGGTCAGAACCTTAAGTATGAGACACGTATGAAAGAGCTTGGGTGTGTGGTTTACCCGTGTCCCTTCCCCACTGACACCTGGTCACCATCATCCATGCTTTCATCACCTCTAGACTGGACTATGGTAACGCATTCTACGTTGGGCTACCCATGGTGACGGTTCGGAAGTTGCAGCTGGTGCAGAATGCGGCGACCCATCTTTTAGTGGGACTGGGTAGCCGGGAGCACATTGCACCAGTGCTCCCGGTCTCTGCATTGGCTGCCAATAGTCTTCCAAGCCCAATTCAAGGTGTTGGTTTTAATGTATAAAGCTCTAAACGGTCTGGGCTCTGCCTATCTGCGAGACTGCCTCACCCTCCGGGTACTGGACCAGCCCCTGCGGTCATCGAGGGGTGCCCTTCTTGTGGTGCCCTGAGTCTTCCAGGGGGCCATTCAGGGGAAGGCATTCTCGGTGGCCACACCAAGACTGTGGAACTCCCTTCCGGTGGGGACGCGGCTGACCCCGGACCTACCCTCCTTTTGTAAAAGCTGTAAGACTTGGCTGTTCCGTCAGGTGTTTGACGAGGGAGATGGGTAAGGGGATGGTGGGGGGAGGGAGTGGGGGGAATGGTATGTTTGTATAATGTTCTTATAATTTTATAGTTTTATACTGTTGGATTGTGCTGTGAGCCACCCCGAGCTGCCTGTGGCAGATGGGGCGGGATATTTAAATTTAAAATAAATAAATAAATAAATAAATTAAATTAAATTAAATTAAATTAAAACCGGCAACAACACAGGTTGCTCTGTGCAGGGGAGTGGGGGGGATTGGTGTGCGTCCCCCCCAGGCACCCCTGCAACCGCATGCCCACAGACCACCCGCCCCCCAGCTGTGGCCCGTTTAAAAAGGGCTATATTTACATGCACAAATATCCAGCAGCGTATGTGCAAACTATATTGTGTTTGATTTTCATAATCTCTTCGGGGAAAAAAAGCAAAAGGGTGGGGGGAGAAAAAAAAACCCTGAAGTATGAGAAATATGAGGAGAGATGGATGGAGACAAATTTATTCAGTTTGGAAAACAGAAGGCTCAGTGGGGATATAAAGACAGTCCCATAAATACCTTCAGGCCAAAATATAAATGAAAGCAAGGAATATTCTGTTTCATGAGATGGTATGATAAGGAGCAGTGGCTGGAAGCTCAGGAAGGAAAGAGAATTAGACTAGACATTAAGAAAAAAATAGCAGAAGCAACTGGACATTAAATAGACGATGGGAGGGGGCGTTGGTTGAGGCACTATCTTGGCAATGGAGGTTAGAAGAGGTATTTGCAAATAGTAGGCTTAAAAGTAGCAATGTTTAAAAGTAGCCTTTCCTGGTGCTACTACAAATGTCCAAATTGCTCTAATCTTAGGACAAATTCCCATTGAAATCACTGGAGTTTTTGTCTGAATTCAGCTTTGGCAAGGGTGGCAGGATTTGGCCCTCAGATGAGTATAACCCTGTGAAGCTCAACCTTCCCTTTAGTGCGATCTCATCACAGACAAGGATATAAACTGAGATCACTGTTCTTCCACCCTTTCCAGCATTTATTGTAGTCTCTACCCCATTTCAGAACAAGGAGAGGCACAGCTAAATCCTTTGAGTCCAGTTCATTTAGAGGGGATTCACTGAGCATGTTGTAATTCTGTCTCTCCAACGCTCTGTGTAACACTTGCAAATATCTGTGTTTGCTCTCTGCAGCAGACTTTGCTGTCTTTACTCTTGCTTGTTTGCACTGGACGGGAAAGGCCAGAGAGCAAAATATTCAAAAGTTGGGCTCTTGGGCATTGTCAGGAGATGCTTGTTTAGCAAACGTTTCTGTTTTATTTACTTATAGGCTTTTCTATGGCATCCATCACCATAGCTTCTTGACAATGTGAACTTCAAGGAGCTGGAGAAAATATTTCATTTCACTGAAACAATAGGCAAGAAAAGCAGAAATTAAGATGCCAAATGATGTAATCGAAATACTGAGATGCCTGAATTAACAAAGTGATATAAGCAAAATAACCAAAGCAGATATTTGTTGAAACAGGAACAAATAGCAGGTAATGGTATTACTGCTTCCTCTAGTAGAAGATTTTAATTCTGGTTTGAATTAAAAAAACCAAACAAATATATTTGTTTTGGGGAATATTTATTTTAGCTCTAGGGAGGTCTATTATGTTCTATGGGCCAATGGGGTTCTGAAATAAGGGATGATCCCCTAAAATGGGGGACATTCCTTAAAATAAAGGATTCTGGCAATGCCCATTGTCACTACTTCTCAGGGGCATAGCTTGGCTGCAATGGCTCTTGGGGCAGAAGATGAAATGGGCCCGGCATTTCCCCCTCCCATGTGCAGGGGTTGCAACTGCCCTAGGGAACATGCTCCCCACCCCAGGATTGTGGGCACTGGCACAGCTGCACCACCTGTCCGTATTTTATAGCAAAGCTCTCGGTACTTCCTTTCAACCCACATAGTGTCCTTCCGATGTTATTGATGTGGTACACTTTCCATGCTTGGGCATGCTGAGGAGTGCCCATGGGTTTTTTGTTAAACAGAACTAGCCTCGGGAGGTGCAGGAGAGAAGCTAAAGAAACCCCACAGAGGCTCTGTAACCAGAACCACAGCAATAACATGTTTAGCGGAACAGAGATCTAAGTCTCTGAAATCAGGCTTCATGCACTTGGAATTTTACAAAAATATAGATTGTTGTTGTTGCTGAGTACAAAGTGGAATTTAGTCGCATTCAACCTTTCCCTTCCTTTTCTCCTGTAAACTAATAACAAGCACGTGGAAGACATTAGCACAACATAGCATGACCGTTTCTTGTTGTTTGGGCAATCTCCAACATGTGCTTCTCTTTATGGGTGTTAAAGCAAGTGCATTTGGCATTTCTTATATAAGTGAATTGGTCAGGCCCAAAAAACTCCTTCATTCAATTAATTTGTTTTCCTAGTCGTTACAAGAACCACGATAAGTTCTGTCATTTTATTTGCACAGGATCAAATTGAAGATAAGAAAACCTTGACATTCATGTTGACATGGTGACTTTCTGAACTCTTGTGCTCACAGTGTCTGGATGTTTATGACAGCGTCAAGAGGCTGTTTTCTCTTAACAGTCCAAGAGATTAAGATCTTTGTTTTTCTTCTTTTCCTTCTCTTTTTTGTTAATAAACTCCTAGAAAGGCACTTCAGGTAGTTTGTCCTTCCAGAGAAGACAAAGGAAAGGCTTTCTTCTGAAACTAAGTCCTTCCTTTGCTGCCAGTCAGCCACTTTATGACTGAACCTTTGGGCATGTGTCAGATGGGGGGCAAATGGAGATTTAAGAAGTTAAATCAATTAAAAATTTAATATGGGTGTTTTGGGACATGATGTTGGGCATGGATTAAATCTGCTTTAGGATGGATTAATCCATGCCCAACATCACGTTTAAAAAGAGCCGCCAGATGTTACCACGGTCTGGCTCCCAATCATGGTGGAGTTTAGCTCTGGCTGTCACACGGGGAAATCCACAAGTGACAGCCTGGGCTAAGCTTCACCATGGTCGAGAGCCATCCAGAGGACCCAGAGTAAAGCAGGCTATCGCATCTGATAGCCTGCTTCACTCAATCCAGTCCAGATTGGCCGTGGAGCCCAGGTGCCATAGTGGCTGTCATTGGCCACCAGACTGCCTGTCAGCCTGGGGTGGGGAAGTGTGGATAAATGTCTGTACGCTGCCCCACCCCCTCCCTGGGCCGGGCCTCTGTCACACTTCTTTGGCGGCCCAGGCAGCTCCAACCCGGAGTGATGTGTCCCGCCACAGCCCGGAGCAGACCATGGCCATGGCAGGCTAGGCCCGTCACGTGAAAGCACGCTATGTTAAAAACAATTGTAAAGAGATTTCCCTTCCCATATCAACTGTCATACCTTCCCTCCTCAACATGCAGGGATGTGACTTATTGATACTTTTGTAGAAGTGATCAAAGAAAATTGAGACTGCTGTAGGAAATGCCACTGCTGATTGAGGAGGTGGTGTTTTTTCCTTACTCTTTGTATTAACTAGACTTGTATTGGGGAAGATTTTCAGAGGCAAAAAGGGACTTTAACTCTAAACTCCCCTGCGTGTCTGAAAAACCCCTGCCCTGGGTGTCTGAAAATTTCCTCCATTTTATATACATAAGGGGTGGGAAAATTTCTCAAGCTCAAGGGTTGCATGCCAAAATTTTCATATCACTGACAGCCACAAGACACATCACATCAATCATGGTGGGGAGGCCCTGGTTCAAGTCTCGCCTTAACCAGAAACTCACTGGGTGACCTTGGGCCAGTCACAACATTCTTCCAGCCTAACCTACCTCACAGGGTTGTTGTGAGGATTAAAAGTTGTGTTAAATTGTTCTATATAAGGTGCTCCAAGTGCCATGGCAGGGGAGTGCTATATAAAAATTTATTATTATTATTATTTTATTTTATTTTATTTTATTTTATTAACTGACGGTCCCTCTCATAATAGCTCTGGTTCTCAGATGTTGTGGTGAGTTTGGACAGTAGCAGTAGTGGCATCAATCATGCTCCCATGGAACCATGAGGCTCCAGCCCATCAGCCAGAATGGCAGCTCAGCTTCTCTTGAGCATGAGAGAGCCTCATGGACATGCCCCCAGGCAGTCACTTCTGGCAAGTGCTGCAGTACAGGTTCTCGAGAGCTGCATATGGTTCCTGAGCCACCATTTGCCCACTTCTGATATATACAATAGACTAAGGGTGGTTTTAGATGAGACGTTCCCACACAAAGACACTTACTGTCCGTGCAGGGGAGCACTTGTCTAAATTCTAGGGGTGTGCACCAGGCCCCCATATCATTTTTGGTTTTAGTTTTCGTTATTCAAAAATTTCATTTTCATTCTCATTATTAATGACAATGTTGTTATCGTTTTTGTTATCGTTTTTGTTATTTTTATTGATATCAATATCGTTATCGGTACCATTTCAAACAAAGATTTTATTTTTGGTATCGGTAGCATTATTGATTCCCATGCACAACTAATAACTATCTAAATCTAAGAGAGACAGGGGAAGGAGAAAGGAAAACTATCTGTTATCCAATCAATTATCTATATAACTATTCTAATCTATTCTGTATGTCTATAATATATATCTAATCTATACTACCTATCTATATATAATGTACAGGGGGGAGAAGGGCAGGGAAAGGGAGAAGGTAAAATGTAGGGTATGAGGAAGGAAAGGTATTGGTAATACAATGAGGGTTAGGGAGGATTTTTGTGTGCAAGCACCACAGTTCTGTAAACCCAACCTGACAAGCAGAGCTCTCACAGAACAGAGAGAAAAAACCTGGCCCTCCCATTATAAAGGGTTGCAGTGCCCTCCCCCAGAGCCCCCCTGATTGGTTGTGGGAGGCAGCAGACATTGAGCAATCACAGAGTGCCATGAGACTGCTGGGACCTGATTGCTCTGCCCATTGGCCAGCAATACATCCATCAGATACTGCTGAGCTGCTCGCCCCTCCCAATACAGACACAGTTCAAGAGTTTAACCCTGTTTAGGGCTCTGATATTTCTGCTCCCTCATTCCCTCTCCACATTTTCCCTCCAAAACCCAACTGATAATAACAACAATAACAACACTCATTTTTGTTTCTCATTATCGTTTTTGTTACCATTTTCATTATCGTTTTCGTTATTGATACCATTATTGGTATTCTCGGTTGTTGTTTTCAGTATTCCCGTTTGTTGTTTTTGTTATCGTTGTCATTATTTTTGATTGTCGTTTTCATTATTGCAATAACAAAAACAACAGTTTTCGTTATCATTATTGTAATAACGAAAATAGCATGTACACCCCTACTAACTTTGGATGCATGGGGAAGTGCGCGTCTCTGACCCTCGCACCGCTGACTCAGCCCGCCAAATGGGGCATTCTGGAGCAATCCAGAGTGCCCCATATGGGGACGACATGGGCGATGCATGAGCGGGGCAGATAGACATGGGGGTCACTCATGTGAAGAGCCCCCTCATGCACAGTGCCCCCGTACTGCCCAACACAACAACCACAGACAACCCCCACCCGTCTAATCTAAAAACACCCTAAATACTGGCTACTGGCTGCCTACCTGCCTGTGAGCCCACTGTCAGGGCTGGCCTTAAGCAGGACCAGTAGGGACCATGGCCTGGGTCCTGCAGTCAAGGGGGGCCTTACAGGGAGGCCAGTCCTGGTAGGCTCAGGACCAGTGCTTCTGAGGCCCTGGGAGAGGCTATTTCTGTGAGGTCCTCTCTCCACCTCAGTTCCTGGGCACCTGCTTCTTGTGGGGCCCTGCCTTCCCTTTTCTCACCTCCTGGGGTGGGGAAGCAGCAGACTGTCAGCTGTTAAAGGGTTAGGGCCATACAGGCCCCACATTTTATTTTTGCCCTGGACCCTGCAAATTCTGTAATCATTCCTACTGCTGGAGGGGTGGGGGGGTGGGGGGGCAGAGAGAGAGAGAGAGAGAGAGAGAGAGAGAGAGAGAGCACACTTAGGTCTCAGAACATTCAAAATCGTTTTAACTGTTCTGAGGAAAGAGGAAAGTGAATGGTGATCGCTAGATTGATACTGTTCTTTTAAAATAACCAGCTAAATCTCTGACTGCGTGTGTCTCTAGTTGTTATTTATTATCATAATCATTAAACAGATGCAAGAGCAGTGAAGATTTTTGAAGTGAGAAGGGATACAGGACCAGATGTTTAGCATCTATTCCACATGTGCAAAACAGAAATTAAAAGATGTTAACTGTAGGGATGGACGAACGCGGTTCAGATGTTCGGAGTTCGGTCGTGTTCAGATGAGTTCGGAGGCAGGAAAAACGTCTTTCCAGGGCCAAAAATTAGGTTTCGGTTTCGTTTCAGTTTTGGTTCGGTTTCGCTATTTTTGACTGTTCGGCCAAGTTCAGCCAAACCGAACTCGGCTGAACCGAACCATTGAACCCGAACTCGGGTTTCAAACCAAACAACCGAACATCCGAACATCCGAACCGCATTCTGTTCACCCATCCCTAATTAACAGGTTTTTTGTTTTGATTTTTAAAATCGATTCTAGATTTCCCAGATCTTGTTTCCTTTGTCTTTCTCCATAGCCTATACACCAGCTGAATCTGCAAGAATCTACTGTCCGTTCTCTCGGATCCATCATCTTCAATATTATGAGTATCTTCCATGCTCTGTGAAGCCGTGGAGGTATTATCAAGTAGCTGCCTCCTGTTTAAGAAACAAACCTGGAAGTTATCAGAAAGCCCTAGAAGAATTCAGTATTATGCATCAGATGGGTCGTATTATCCAAGAGGAGCAAATATACAACTAACTACCTGATTTATTGGCAAACTCTTCTTTGCCTTATCTGTTATGAGATTTCAAATTCCTGACTAATATTCCAATCTTCTTAGACTGTTTCTCCCAAAATGGGTGTAGATCCTTTTCGTTTCACACATTTAGAGGCTAGAGAGATGTTGGCGTCGGACTCGATCTGACGCAGATCGTCTTCTCCATAGGGCCCATTTGCGGTCCCATGTTGAGGCTGTGAGAACGGCAAGGAAGGAGTTCCTTGCTGTCCTCATAGCGTCTGCGAAGTCATGCCCGGCGGAGTTGTCCGGGTGGTGCGGGGGTTGGTTAGTCCAGCCTCCCTCCGCCTGGATGGGGACTTGTCCCAAGCCCGCTGTGAGGAGTTTGTCAACTACTTTGCAGACAAGATTGCTCAGATTCAGACCGACTTTGACGCTGAATTAGGGACAGTAGGGGAAGAGCGCGAGGGGACGGAGGCCCCATGCGGTCCAACTTTGTGGGGGGAGTTTCAGGAAGTGACACCGGCTGATGCTGTGGATGTCCTGGGGTCTGTGAGGGCCACGTGTTCTGAACTCGATCCGTACCTGTCCTGGTTAGTAAAAGCTTCCAGGGAGATGTTGGGGACGGTGCTGGCGAGGGTAGTGAACGCGTCCTTGCAGCAGGGGAGGTTGTCGCCCTGCCTCAAGGAGGCTGTGGTGTGCCTCCTGATTAAAAAGCCATCTTTGGACGTGGATGCGCTCGCCAGTTACCGACCTGTCTCTAACCTCCCCTTTTTAGGGAAGGTTATTGAGTGGGCGGTGGCACTCCAGATCCAGGTGCATCTGGATAGCATCGGTTTTCTAGACCCTTTTCAATCTGGGTTCCGCCCCGGCTATGGCACTGAGACGGTGTTGATGGCCTTGGTAGACGACCTCCACCGGGAGATGGACGCAGGATGTTCAACATTTCTCATCCTGCTAGATCTCTCAGCCGCTTTTGATACCTTGGACCATGGGCTGCTATTGAGGCAGCTGCGTGACCTAGGAGGTCTGGACGGGACTGTTCTTGAATGGTTCCATTCATTCCTCTTGGGGAGGAGCCAGCAGGTGGTGCTGGGGAAGGAGACATCGTGCCCCCGCGCTTTATCATGTGGCGTTCCTCAGGGTTCTATTCTGTCTCCGTTATTGTTTAATGTATATATGCAGCCCTTGGGGGAGGTCATGAGAGGGTTCGGGGTGCTGTGTCACCAGTATGCTGATGATACTCAGCTGTACCTCTCTTCTTCAACTGACCCAGACCCTGCTGTCTCGTTGCTATCCCAATGTTTGGAGGCCGTGGTGGAATGGTTGCAGCTGAGCAGACTGAAACTCAACTCCAATAAGACGGAGGTGATGTTGGTGGGGAGAGCGAGGGAGGTAGTGG
>QEPC01011744.1:175104-210380 GCA_003113815.1 Sphenodon punctatus
CCCCCCCCCCCCCCCCCCCGCCATCTCTCAGATTGTAAGCCCTAGGACAGGGACCGTGTCTTTTCCATTATTTTGTAAAGCACCAGGTACATTGCTGGCACTATATAAATGCTTGCTAATAATAACAATAATTAATAACAGTGCTATTGTTGCAGGCAATGGGGACACTTACATAGAGAGTGCCCCTATAGAGCTAGAGGTGACAACAAGACTCTGGGTATCCAGAGGTGGGCGCTTTATGGGACCAGAGGTCAACAAGGGAGAAAAACTGGTCTTCTCTGAGAGAACCTGTCTCCTCAGAGGGGGAGGAGTGTAGCAGGGCACAGTCCTCTGGGGATGTAGCGCCTTTAAGAGGAGGCTGAGTGGTCCAGCTGGCAGGCTGTGCACATGCATGGGCCTGGGGATGCCAGCCCCTGGAGAGAAGACAGCCTGGGTTGGACATTAGCCCTGGAAGGGTGAATAGCCATACTATAGCCAGGTAGCATGCCCAGGGGAAGCTTCACGTCTGTATAGAGGTCTAAGTACTGGGGCATGCTCAGTAGGGACCAGGTGAACTGAGCATGCTTGGGGCCTATAAAGGGCCTGGGCTCAGATGAGAGAGGGGCAGCATAGAAGCAGGAGCTGTGAGCTCCCTACTCCTGGAAAGTAAACTTGATGACGGGCCTGCTGATAGCATAGGGACCAGGACCAGGTTAAGGCCTAAGATGGAGAATAAAGGGGGCTTTTGGGTCAAGTCCTAGAATAAAGACATTGTGGACATATGGTGATGTAGGCCTTGGCTATAAGGGGATGTAGGAGGCCAAGGGTGGGTCCCCTACAGGGGTACCCCACAGAGTACATCCCCCTACTTGGGGAATACAGTCAAGTTGAAGACTGAATGGGTGTGGCAGCGGGGTTGACTAATTCCGCTAAAGACACCCCAGTACCCCGTGTGGCTCTGGGAGGACCCCCTGCTACATACAGCATTACTGTTGTTTGAAATTTTAAAATCTCTGCAAAAAGGGTATTAAAAGACTCCTAGAGTAGTGACTCTTAAGTGTTTGCTGTTTCAATATTTTAAGACACACATTTAAAATGTACATGGCCACAATGGTTTCATAACAGCTAAATCAGAAATAGGGCATGTTTTGTGAACAACTACTTCAGAGAGCTTTACCACATGGTAACTTACAGTGGGGTAATCAACTATGCATCACAGTGCTCACATTGAATTTTGGCTTTACATATAGGTAGGCTGAAGTGCTCTCCTGCAGAGTAGTTTGTCTAAATACCCACCACAATCCAGGTTTGTAATCCTTTTTGTCTGCTAATTACCCCAGTTGCTTGGAGTGCTCAAATGCACTAATCGTCTGGTGCAAACAGGGGCATGTTACATCAGACTAGTTACTCTTTGTCGACGCACCCCAATAAGACACAGAGACTCCTGTTCATTTAAAAATGGCCGCACTCTATTCAAATCTCCCAGTCATCTCCCATAACCCCTGGAGTTGTCTTTCCTATGAACTCATTTGGAACCAGCCAAAAAGAGAAACTAAGAGTGGGTCCCACATCTGGATCCCCAAATGAAGATGCATACTTCCTTTGGGGTAGTAGCGCAATGCCTTGCCCTTCCCGGGGCCTGTGGCGGCACACTTGACCCCTGCTGTAAACCGTCTCACTGGTACTACATAGATAGGGAGATGCTTGTATAAATGGGGCAGGATACTTTTTTAACCGTGTACAGAAATTTGGAGAACAGAAACCTTACGGGAGTTCCATAGGAGTCCCCATTCTTAAGGTTCTTCCTTAGGTGAATCAGGGCTCTCCAAGTGCCGCTGCCTGGTTAATGCCATAAAAAACATCCCCACAACAGTTCACTGGGTTACTGCCTTGTTATGATTGGCAAGAATAAAACACAAACTTTTCTGCTGATCCCAGTGATCCCGTCCCTCAAACCAAGGGTTAAAGAACTTATTTCTTATCTCGGTGGTCTGAGGGCAGTGCAATATATAGTGTTGGAGGTCTTCTATTACCGTTTGCCCGCAGTAACAAAATCTCAGCTCGGGAGGAGTGCCCTTAAATCTACCCTCAGCTACCAAATTGGGCATCATGTTTAACCTCACAAGGGTCATGGCCCGTCTAATTTTAAAGTTCTTTATGTCCGTGAGGTATTCCTCACAACCCACTCTTTGCTTGATTTGTGGATACCAAGGAGCAACATGCTGATCACGAATTCCCACACTATCAGTTTGCAATCTGACATCCCTAATCCTGATTCACAGTAGGGATTTGACCTACTTCGGAAGTTGGAACTTGAAAAACCAAGAATTGCCAAATTCCGTGCTATTGAGTCATACCATCTATAATTGGTCAAGGGATTTTCTTGTTCTTGCAGGCATAGGGTGGGGAGACGATCATTTGTCATGTCTCTGATCTTCAGTCAGTATTCCAGATGGGCCAGCCTTATCTTGTCCTCAAGAGGGACAATCCCACATTCTGCCCACATCAAAGCTATTGGAGTGCCTCAAGGCACACCTAACCCTATCCTCAGAACCTTGTTCTGGAGTGTCTCGATGTTGTTATGACTACCCAACCCCCAGACCTCAGCCCCAAAAAGGAACTGAGGGATCAATTTCCATTCTAATAGGTTGAGCAGGAGTTTCAGTTTTTTGCCTCCCTTAGTACTCCAAAATTTAAATAAGCCTGCTACCGTCTGGGCTCCCTTCAGTTTGACCGCTTGCAGGTGATTTTTCCAGCCTCCGTTGTCCCTAAATCAAATCCCCAGGTATCTATATGTAGTCACCTGCTGTATACTATGAGTGTCCGAATTCCAGGAGTGTTGCTTGGACCTCTTGGAAAAAACCAAAACCTTGGTCTTATCCCTATTTATAAACAGATGATTGTCCTTACAATACTCACTGAGTTTTGCAATCTGACGCCTCATACCCACCCTTGTTACTGAAAGGATGGTTATGTCATCCGCATATAAAAGGATGGAAACCAGACGACCACTAATTAATGGCGGATGATCTTCCTGTCCAGCGAGCTTGTCCACTATGTCGTTAATAAATAGGACGAATAACAAGGGAGCCAAGACGCACCCCTGCTTAACACCATTGGTTGCCGGGATAGATCCTGTTGTATCCCCTTGGGTATTAACCCGGATCCTAAGAGACGTATCTGTGTATAGAAGCCGGATCAGATGAAATAACCGAGGGTCGATGTTGTGATCTAATAGCTTCTGTCATAAGATTGCCCTATCTATGCTGTCGAATGCAGCTTTCAGATCGACAAAAAGGGCATACAATGCTCCCTTCCTCAGGTGAGCATATTTTACCACCATGTGGTCGAAAACAAAACAATGATCCAAAACTGATCTTGCGGGCCTGAAGCCAGCCTGTTCCTCAGTTAACAGATGGTTCTCCTCTGCCCACTGTTCCAACCTTCTCAACAGAAACCTCACAAAAACCTTTGCCACTACGTCTATCAAACTAATTGGCCTGTAATTTGCGGGGTCCTGCATATATCCTTTCTTATGGATGGGGACTACTATACTTGTATTCCATCCCGTTGGTACTTCTCCCAGTTCAATGATGTTCGGTTGAACAACCGAACAAGGACTGGAGTCCACCAGTCCTTGTAGGTTCGCAGCACATCTGAAGGAATACCATCCTCCCCTGCTGCCTTTTTCAATGGGAGGGAGGCCAATAGTTCCCCTATCTCCAATTCAGATACCACCAGGCCCTGGGTGCCAAGTTCTCTGGGCAAGGGAAGGCCACCTGGCTCAGGGTATTGGTTGAAAATATCAGAAAAGTGGGCTCTCCAGGCGGCGCTGCCCACTGGGGGACCAACTGAGGTGGATTTCCCCCCAGAGGTCCCGTTTACTATGGCCCAGAAAGCCACACTGTCTCTTAATTCAACAGCCCTCTCTAGCTTATCCCATAATTTTAAGCAGTACTCCTGTTGCTTCCTTCGCAAAACTGTCCTATATTTAGTTCAGGCAATGACGTACTGCAATCTTTGGGTACTGGAACCATGCCCCGTGACAGTTCTAGCCATGTTCCTGTATTGCTTCCTCAGATATCTACATTCACCATCGAACCAGGCAAATTGCTGTTTCCTGTGTATGATTCTATTTGGCGAAATGAGATTATCTCTTAGATATTCCAGCAACTCGAGAAATTGTTGAATACCTGCCAACGAGGCTGCCTGGCAAAAAATAGCCTTTTTCTGCTCCAAGAGTTCAGAGGAGAAAAGGCTGTTAGCTCGAGCTTCAGTTAAGTTTCCCCACTTAATGGACCTCAGCTCGCATAGGTCCAAATTCTTCAGTGGCATTTCTGACTGATAGGTCTGATCACGTGGGGTCCCTAGATCAAAAGTGGTCACCAAGGGAAAGTGATCACTTGAACCAAAGGGGGCCACCCTGCAGTCCAGCACTCTAGGGAAAAATCCAATTGGGGCCACTATATAGTCTGGGGTGCTTGAGCCCTGCGCTGAGACGTAAGTAAACTCCCCATTAATATCTGATTCAAAACTCCCGTTTAGGATTCTGTAATTGTGTTTGAATAGAAAAAAAATAGCCTTTGGCCATTTATTTTGTAATGGCCAAAGGCTAAACAAATAAACTTTTGAACTTGAACTCTATTCAAATCATCAGCTTAAAGGTAGGTGGGTAATTGCACCCCGCAATTTGGGTCCAGTATGCCATCTTACTAGTATAACTGATTAATTCAGATACTGCCCGGATGTGCCCTCCGTTGACAGTATCCTAACAACAAACATCCCCTCCTTCAACAGAGCAAGGCCAAAGGGGGGGAACAGCCCAACTGTGGGCGCGAGTAAGAAGTGAAGCACCCACCAGTTCTGAAGACAGCGCATGTTCCTGCGGATCCTGTTAAGACACCACTCCCAGGGAACATGATCCCAGTGCATGCTGTGCCCCGCATTACACTGTGTATCATCTCCCCATCTCTTAAGGAGATGACTCTTAATACCTTATTAACCTACCTATTAAACCTATCATGGCATACTGGACCCCTGCCACCAACGGGCGGTCAATCTTGAACCACCCCGACCCCCACTGCCTAATCAATCAATAAACCTTCCAAGTGACCCGCCAAAGCTACTAGGTACATCGCGTTCCCCAGCTTAGAGAGATGAACTCCATCTTCCCTATATAACTCAGGTCCGGTATGAACGATTCCTATCTGCCTAATATTCGACCCTCCTAGCCCTCTTAACCATCTCATGACCTCCCGGTTTAAATTCTTCCTGGCTTTGTCAACTCTACTGGGCTTAATAGCCCCTTGACATTTAATTCTGGGTACCCAATCTGTCCAGACTAAACGAGCCCGTCCAAACCATTCCCTAACCTTTAACAAATTCTCCTTTATGTTTATAATTAAGTTAACTCCCTTCTTACAGGGCAGATCATTCTCTCCTAAATGTATAACTAATATCCCAGGAGGAGGTAAATGCCCCATTCCTCTCAGCATCGGTAGTAGCTGTTTCCAGCGTAGCCCACTCCTACCCATCCATCTAACGTGTGCTCTTTTTGCAAGGCGTAAGTGCAAACCCCAGGTGGACATTGCCGCTGCTGCACCTGCCCACTGCACGAGGCTGTGGCCGATGATCCACACCTCCACTCGAGCCACCCTGTTGGCCCTGGTCCTAACAAAGACAAACAAAAAAACTGTTAGTAGTGATATGGTCGGACATATTTCTTATATGCCCCCGACCGCCATCTCCCCACAGCTTTGATTGCTGGTTTCGGTAACCCGGCTGCCACTGCAGTCATGGCTGCCCCTATCCGAAAGGAGTGGGACCCAAATTCATGTGCTGGGAGACCAATATTTTTTAATGCTGTGCGAAGTACTGCTGTTACCTGATAGCTTGTGGCTACTGCACCGTTGCTGTGAATGAATAATTCTCCCGTGCAACTTGGCCACATTGCGATGTATCGCTGCATCTGCACAACCGGGCATATTGCCTCCAGCCCCCCTTGATAAAGTTTTACCATTTGACCCCTCCCTTTCTGATCAGTCTTTGAGCGATGAAGACGTAATCTTACCATGGGTGACAATTTCTTTAAGTCATCTAACCACAGGGCCGTACGGGAGGGATGCCAAGTGGAGCTACACACCACTTCACTCACCCTGAAGCCTCCAAAATACATGATGACATACACTGTCTGAAAAAGCTGCACTTCATATGAGTCATAGCACACTCCAGAGAGGGACCCTACCAATCTGATGAGTATGGGGGATGTTATAGGAGATCGGAGCTTATACCCACTGTCTGGGTCCTTGCCCATGCTTCCAGCATGTGTTTTAAATAAAACACGTTGTCAGGAGGCGGAAAGTCCTTAAGCCTGCTGACAAAGGAAATGGCAGTGATTTTTCCCGCTATAGTGCCGACCACCAAACCACACTTGTGAAGTGCTAAAACGAATTGAATGACCTCTGGTTCTCAGATGGGGAACCCCAGTACCCACCCTTGCTTGCCCTGAATTCCTGAAAGTCCTGAAAGGCCCTACCGTATGCAGCCTGTGTTCGAGGGGCCAGTGACCCTTGGACGGTGGTCTGCACTTCTACCTCCCAAGGTTCCATATCCCCGGCAGTAGAGGATCCGGGTCTGCACATGCTTCTGGTGCGAGCTCCCGAAAATGGTCCATCTGAAACCAAGAAAGGGCATCTGCTATCCTGTTATCGATTCCAGGGACATGCTGTGTGATGAAAAGGATGTTGTCCATCAAACACGCCAGCACTAAAGCCCTGACCAACCTCATGACCCTCTGAGACTGTGAGGAGAGCGAGTTCACCACGTGGACTACCACCGAGTTGTCACACCAGAATACTACAGTGCAATTGGTGAATGACCTTGCCCAAAGGAGCACAGCAACCACTATGGGGAACAGTTCCAAAAACGTGAGGTCCCTCATGACTCCAGCTATGTGCCACTCGCTCGGCCATGGAGCTGCACACCAGTGCTGCCTAAAGTATATCCCAAAATCTGCCCTTCCTGAGGCATCGAATTGAACCTGTAGGTCAGCTAGTAGGAGGCATCATTCCCTCCAGAAACTAATCCCATTAAAACCTTCAAGGAATAACATCCAAACCCTAAGGTCTTGACGCATTTCGCTGGTGATCTGGATACGGAAATGAGGAGGCAAATCCCCTTTCAATTTCACATACAGCCGGGACAGGAATGCCCTCCCTGGGGCCACCACTCTACAAGCAAAATTCAAACTCCCTATCAAAGACTGTAAGGCATGGACGGTAATCTTACGGGCTGTGAGGCACTCTTGAATCTTGTTCCGAATACCTACCAACTTGTCCTCGGGTAATCTGGATGACATTACTTCTGTGTCTAATTCAATGCCTAAATAAGTGAGCATTGTTGTTGGCCCTTCAGTTTTTTCTGGGGCCAAGGGAATGCCCAATTCAGATGCTACCTCCTGGAATAACCATAAGGCTGCTGCACACTCCCCTGTCTGTGGGCGACCAATTATCAAGAAATCGTCTAGATATTTAGTTACTGCTCCCCCACTGAGCCTCTGAGCGAAAACCCACTCTATTAAGGAACACAGAACAAGAAATTGCACAGCCCATCGGCATAGCCCGGTCATAATAATACTGCCCCTGGAACTGGAAACCAAGGAGGTGGAAACTCCCGGGATGCACTGGCAACAAGCAGAATGCTGATTTTATATCACATTTTGCCATTAGTGCTCCCCTCCCTGCTGCTCTTATTTTGTGAACTGCTTTGTCAAACGACGCATATTTAATGGCTGACAGTTCCTTCGGGATGGAATCATTGACCGAACTGCCCCGAGGGTGGGACAAGTGGTGTATTAATCAGAATTCGCCCTTGGCTTTCTTTGGAAATATGCCTAATGGGGACACGATGAAGTTCCCCATAGGAGGGCGCACGAAGGGGCCCGCTACTCTGCCTTCCGCTACCTCTTTTGCAATCTTCTTGCCCTCCACTATACCTTCCATCCCTATTATTGATTTAAGATTCCTTGCCTTAGCTTGTTGCTTAACTGGGCCCACCGGTATAACAAAACCTTGTTTAAAACCTTGAACTATATATGAAACTTCATCTCTATTTGGGTGTCCCCGCAGTGCCCTCTCTAACTGTTCAATTTTGATTGGGGTCAGTCCCCTTTGAGGCGCGTGACCCTGCGGAAGGGGTAGAGCCTCCTTTGATAGCCCCTCCCCCCTTGGCTGTACCCCCCTTTTCCCCCTTTGTCAAAAGCAGTTGATTGCTGGGGGGCCACCCCTGCAATTTGAACACCCATGCCGGAATCTGCACACCTGTCGGTTGCATCAGCCGGCCTTATTAAATTCCCAACAGGGGCCTGGACCTCCTTGCCCACCCCATCGACTGTCACCATGAAAGGAATTGTGCCCCCAAGCAACCCGCCCCCCTGACCAGGGGATGGCCGCTGTCTGCCCTGAGGGGCCTGGTGACATCCACCATGCATTCTAACCACAAGTCAGGTGCATGCACGTCCCAAAAATTATGACAACTGAAATTAAGCTGCATATATGTGGTATGGTGACTGAACAATACCTATACATGATGAGGAATGTATACAGTTTAATTTCAGTTGTCATAATTTTTTTTTATTGAGTAAGAAAAGAAAAATGTGTAGATTGGTCTGATATTAATAAAGATGCCTTAACATACAATTTACTGTCATGTTAACGGTTGAGTATAATTTGTAATGCCGCCTTAACAAGCTTCTTAAACTGAAGGGTTTTTTGTCTAGGTAATTGTTCCAGGTGCAGCAAGGGATCAAGGAGCACCCCAGGGACATAGTGTCCATTGAGCGAACCCAGCATAAAGCCAGGGGCCTCTAGGTTCCAGGGGCTGCTGCCTGGCCCCACCACGGGGGCAGCACCATGCCTGGGCTGGAGGAGGCCTGGGTGCAGGGCACCCTCACATCATGGCGGCGTCCCCATCCCTCACCTGCCTCAGCCTGCTAGTAGCTCTGCAGCAGCAGGGACACAGATGGGACTGGGAGATAAAGCTGTTTGTAAACAAACTCCTCCCCATGTGAGTGATTAGAAGGTTGTTGCCTTGTAAAGAAGGTTCTTCAAAATGGTTCCTAACATTCTCACAACTGGGTTGTGTATGCTCACCCTATTCAAATAATAGACCATGTGATGGTCTCGAGCTCCTCTAGTATAAAAAGCACTCTCCCCCTCAGAATGACAGTTCCTTCCAACCCTTTCAAGGAATATAAGAAAATTCCACGCGGGGCTGAAAGGTTGGGTGTTGTGAGAATGTTAGAAGACATCTCGAAGAACCTTGTTTACAAGGCAGCCAAATTCTATTCTTTGAGTGGCTCCTCACAGGCCCTTTTTACACGGCTCCAATGGGTGGGGGGTCCATGGGCATGCTGGTGCATGGGCAGGGTGTGCACATGGTCGCACATGCATTCCCACTCACCCCCCACTCATCTGCACCAATGGAGCAACTGCTGTTTCCCCTGGTTGCTCCGTGCGTGGGGACGAGTGGAGGGGGGGTGAGCTGGGATGCATGTTAGGCGGACGCATGCACCCCTGCTCACCACAGGCACCGCATTGTTCACACGGGGCTCCCCCACCCATGAACACACAGAAATCTGCGCGTTCGTGGGTGGGAGTCGGAGAGGCCCATGTAAAAAGGGCCTCATTCTCACAGCTGTCTTACTTGGCTGTAAAATTTTATTGGTTTGGCTTTCGCCATACACCACAAATTGACTAAACAAAGAATACAGTACAACACATTTTAAAATAAACTTCATAAAAACAATACTTCTGGGCTGTTCAAGTACAAAATTATTATTATTCATCAAAATTCATCAAAACCTAGCCCTAGCAGGCATACTAACATGCAGACCATACTTTGCCCTAACAATAAATGGCCCAAAACCCACACGTGACAAATCATCCACACATAGCAGATAGTCGACCCCCCGGTGGTAGAACCTCACCCTACACAAGATGCCTAGATCTTTCACCTAATAGCAGATGCCTTACCCTTAACGGAGTTTGCATACAGTTATTGCTTGGCCCCTGAGTAATGAACTACCAAGATATGGCCAATGGGCCTAGCAGCTAAATAAATATCCATTGGGAGCCCGGGGGACCCAAAGGAAGTTACAGCATACTGGTTCTCTAAGATCAATTATTCCAATTTTGTTTGGTCTTGGATTCAACCTGCATTGCTTATTGCCCCTTCCTTATATTGCCTCTACTTTGGGTTGAACTAATTTGACTCCCCCACCTGCAGTGCAAACTGCACCTTCAGGAACTTGGGACAATTACTTACACATTAAGCGTCAACTTCCAATATAATCTTTGGAAGTGGAACACATTCGAACATAATAAATTGCATACTTGAGAGATCTGCAAATTTTCTTTACACATCGGCTTTTAGCGCCTTCCGTTTTTTGGAAGCCAAACAAAGGTTGCCAAGGCCACAACATCACTCAGATTAGCCAAAGAGAGAAGGCCTTTGTACCCTTGACCTGGTTCTAAGTATAATGCCCCATCGGTTAGCAGTTGGAGCCAAACAGCCCTAAGGTCGCTGTAATAAGGGCAAGTTAATAGGAAATGCTCGACTGTTTCAACCCCCCCTTGGGAGCAAGTACATAATCATCTGGTATAAGTAACCCCTTTATATCTTTCCTCAAACACAGCGGTCTGAACCTGCTGGAAGCGGAGGAGCGTATAACTTCTTCGAAGATTGCGGTTCATTAAACTATCCAGATATAATTCCCTCCCCCACACAGACTTAACTGAGTTAAGCCAAGCGGAACCCTCCAACTCCCTAGGGTCGCTATATCCTCTTGTCGGTCAACATCTTCCAACCTGGCCTGTACTGCCTTCTTAATTCCCCTTATCGATCTGCCGATGAAATGGTCAAAAGAGAAACCCTGACTCAAGCAAGTAGCCCAAATACCTAAGCCAGGGATAACCTCCAGGGCCCCTATACAGCAACTCCTCATGCAGGCATTGTCATGGTAATGAACTCTCTTGTAGAGAGAGCAGCCTCAGCCAATAACAAATCAGAGTAAGCTTAGCAGCCAAATCTATAGAAAACACACCAGACTCCGCCCTCAAAATTGGACCTGGAATATCTTTCCCCACCTGGAGCATCTGGCATCTCCAAAGGTTGAAGTATTGGCTGGGGGATGATGTCCAGACCAAATACCATCGAGGGTGGGACCTTGGCTCTATAAACACTCAAAAATGTGGAGACTGGAACACCCCGAGATATTCTTGCTGCCCTACCTGTGGCACCAACCAGTTGTGCTGCTCTTACTACCCGCCCCTCGATATGTTTGACCCACGTACCCCTACATGAAAAAGTTACCCCAAGGTAAGATAAAGATTGGACCACTTCAAGTGGTTGCTTATCTATCTTCCACTTGACTGATGATTTACAACTGCCCATAATCATTACCTTGGACTTCTGGGGATTGTGTGATAATCCATTTAGGGCACAATATTCGTCCAGCCTTTGGATTAACGCTTTAGCCCCATAGCTGTCTGAGAAATAAGAACTAAGTCATCTGCAAATTGTAACAAGCTAAGATGGTAGGAACCGACTCTGGGGGCATGTGTGCTATCCGATCCCAAAAATTTTACCAGTTCTGCAAGATAGATATTAAACAACAGTGGGGCCAGCACACACCCCTGCCTAACCCCTCTTTTGATAGAAATATGCCTACTCAGATTATTACTGGGTCCTATTTTGACTCTTGCTTCGTTGTTAGAATACAATTGGATTAGCAGTAGCAAGAGATTGTTGTCTATCCCCAATGCAGACAATTTCCCCCAAAGTCTTGCATGGGGAATTGAGTCAAAGGCTTTTGTTAGATCTACAAATGCAAAAAACAGTTTGTCCTTCCTAATTCTCTGATACTTGTGGATTATATGTTGGAGTATAAAGCAACAGTCTGTTGTTGACTTCCCCTTACCAAAACCAAACTGTTCTCATGGGATAATTGAGTTCCCTTCCACCCATTGCTCCAAATGCTTAAGTACACACTTCGCAAATAATTTGCCCACAACTGACAGCAGGCTTATAGGCTGATAACAAGCTGGATCAGTTACAAGGCCCTTCTTATAGATTGGAACAATCCAGCTCTGCTGCCAAGAGGGAGGGAACTTAATATGCACCCTGATGTTATTGAATAACTTACATAGCATAGGCACCCACAACTGAGGAGCTGCCTGCAGCATCCCTGCCTTGATATAATCTGGCCCAGCAGCTTTGTAAGGTTTTAGCGAGGAAATTAACTCTGCAATTTCCTCTTGAGAAAAATCTATTCCTGCAGCCTGGGGGGTCTACGATTGACCTGCCTCCACTGGGTGTCACCTGGCTCAAGTCGTCCCCTACATAAGGGTCATCATAGAGTTTGCCAAAGAAATCCTCCCAAACAACGTTGGGTACCCTAGGACTACTAATGGTATTATGGGGCTTTATTATTCTATTTAAGATGTGCCAAAATTGGTAAGTATCCTCAGTCCTCTGGGCCACGGCCAATTGAGCCCAGATGCCATTGTAATAACTAGCCCTTTTAGTTTTCAATAAACGTACATAGACCTCTTTGTCCTTCTGGTATTGCGCTCTCAAGTTTGGGCTAGGATCCCTTACCTACTTCCTCTTAGGGGCAACAAGCTGGCTCTTTAACCGTTTGCAGTCCAGATCATACCAAGGGTGCTTCTTCTGGTAGCATTGATTACCCTTCCTAACCAGAAAAGCATCCTGGAAGCTGCTGATAATCGCCTCATAACACAATAGGACAGTTGGATTGTCCTGTGCGAGCAGGATTTGGGATCCCAGCCCCTTTAACTTGTCGGTGGCACAAAGATCTTGAATTTGGACAAGTAGTGACACCTGGGGCATTTTCCTAATCCTCCCCGCCAACTCCTCCAAAGGCTGTATTGCCTCAATGGGTTCGTCCCGATCCTGAATTAGAATGTCCACTCTGAGGACCAAGTGATCACTTTCTGGCCTAACGATTAACAAAAAATTGTCAAACCTATTGGCCATCTCATAGTTTGTCAAAATAATGTCTATAGTGCTCCTTCCCTGGGGACCGATAAAGGTACTGCCCTCCACAGGGTCCCGAAGTAAATCCTCGCCAACTAATGTAAGGCCAGAATTATAGATAAGGAACTCTGAATGGAATTCCATGCAATTAGCCCCCTCAAAAGGAGTGGAACACACCCTGGAATCATCTCCCCCAGCTGCCCCAGATTGTCCTGCCGTCAGATGGACGTTCAGGTCCCCGGCCAACACAATAGTTGCTAAGGGGTACTGGTCTTCTGCCTCAAGGATAGCATCCTCAAGAACCTCCCAAATATCCACCTGTCTTACTTATACTATCTTAGGTAGGAATTTAGGATGTAAAGCAATATCTATTCTATCTTGGAAAATCTGCAAATATGGTTCTGACATTATTATGGCTGCTATTTCACTAATTCATAATGAAGTTATTGCTAACAGGAATACTGTCTTTAAACCTCAACCCCATAACTAGTTCATTTGTGCCCTCCCATATAATNCACCTGTCTTACTTATACTATCTTAGGTAGGAATTTAGGATGTAAAGCAATATCTATTCTATCTTGGAAAATCTGCAAATATGGTTCTGACATTATTATATATATGTCTCTTTGCATGGCATAATGTGCTTAATAGGCTGGTTGCATTTTGGGTGTCTTGTGTGTTTGATAGCAGCACCCCCAGGCCCACCAAGCTGGGAGGCACCCCTAGGCCCGCCAGCAAGACACAAAGAGGGGGGCCCATTCCACCCTAGCTATGCCCCTGGGTCACCCCAAGGCTAAAAACCTGAATGACCAGAAGGGGCTGGGCCCCCTCAAGAACAGGGGTGTCATAGGGTCATAGGTCATAGGGCCAGCCAACCATCATCACTTCAGTCTTGTCTGGATTCAGTTTCAACTGACTCACCTGAATCCAGTCTCCAATGCCAGTCAAGCACTGTGTAAGTACCAAGACTGCAGAATGAGGTCCCTGCAGTCTCAGATGAAAAAGAGAGAGTACTGGGTGTCATCAGCATACAATTCAATTCAATTTTATTTTATTGCGTGACCATTTGGTCCTTGCAATTGAGTACAACAACAAAAATAGGTAACATGCAACAAATGCAAAAGTACAAAAACACAAGCTCTATGAAACCACAATCTAACAAAATAAACTAAAATAATATAGCAAAGCATAAAGGATCAAGTCATCCTCAGAAGGGACCACAGCACCAGAAACCAAAGGCCGACAATGAAGAAAACGGTGTCGGTAGCTTGAACCAAAAAGGCTGACACAGCCCTCAAGTGGGGCGTGTTGCTGTCAGAAAGAAAGATACAGAGTAATTCGGAAAAAGTCCTACCAGGAAAGCTTTGAATATATGCGTCCAATAGTTGGGTACGAGGGACTTCATATAGATGACATGTAAATAATATTTGGGTAACTGACTCTACTTCACCAAAGTCAAAAGGACACAGTCTGGAACTAAACGGGGTACCAGCATAGCGCCCCTCCAGTACACAAGTAGGGAGCACATTTAAACGGGCCCCCAAAAGAAGAGCTAAGTGCCTCCTTGAGAGTAAGGCAGATAGGTAAGCTGCCCTCATACCGACCCGTGGCATAATGGACTTAAAGTGGGCCAAAAAAGCAAACGAACCCACCTCTGCCCAATCCTCCTGACGTGCAATGTTGGTGAATCTACTATCCACCTCCCTACGCGCTTGACCCAACGGGATGTTTTTCAGGCAATCCACCGGGAGCCCACACGCTGCCAACTGGCTGACCAAAAGCTTCATCCAAGAGGAAACGAAAGGGTCCTAAGGTAAGAGGGTCAAGAGCCCTAAGTGAGCATCGTGGTAAAGACACAGTCACAAATGGGCGGCCTGTTTCCAGTTAACCCAACCCCAGATGATCTGTCCGAACTCGACTCTCAATGCCGCCGACGGAGTCCCGTTAGGGACCGGGAAAAGCATTTTAATGGCTTTGAGCTGCACAGTATTCAGGACTGATGGAACTGCCACAGCCCATAAAGCCCCCCCATACAAGAGTTGAGCACGGACTTTGACCTCCACTATTTTAAGAGCAACCCCCCAGACTACCATGTCCTTTGTGCTTGAAAAGTTGAGAGATAGCAGCCATCGGGGCCTTGGTTCTACTAATAGCCATCTCTCTATGGGAGGACCAACTAAGAGATGAATGGAACGATATCCCTAGGTATTTGTAAGAAAATACCTGGGCTATTGGATTCACATTTATAGCCCAGAGTTAGATCTTTCTCTCCCTTCCGAACACCAGGACTTTGGTCTTATTGTAATTAATTACAAGCTTGTTGGTCAAGCAGTAGTCAAAAAGGGCACGTAACTGCCTACACAAGCCCACCCTAGTCTGGGAAAGAAGCACCGCATCGTCAGCATAAAGCAAAACGCCCAACTGACGGGAGGCCAGCTTAGGGGGGAAAAATTTGGGCCGTGTCAAAGCTGGAACCAGGTTATTCAAAAAAATGTTAAAGAGTGTTGGGGCTAGTATACAGCCCTGCCTGACTCACGAAAAAATAGGGAGCCAGGCCGAGAGCTGCCCCTGCTGGGAAAGCCTAACGACCAGTGTGGAATCTCAATGGAGTAGGCGAATCAGAATGAGCAGCCTCTGATTAACCTTCAAGTTAGCCAATTTTCCCCAAAGAAGGGGCCTGTTAATTGAATCGAAGGCAGCCCTCAGATCCACAAATGCACAGAATAGTCTAGAATTGGCCTGGATATATTTCTCTGCCAGATGGTAAAGAACAAGGCAATGATCCAGGGTTGCCCTATTGGCCTGGAACCCCGCCTGCTCCCTATGCAGAACTTGAACATCCAACAGCCAATCATTCAAAATGGTTAGCAGATGCTTTGCATATAGTTTGGCTATAATGCTCAACAGGCTTATTGGTCTATAGTTCCCAGGATTTCGCCTGTTACCACCCTTGAACACAGGGATAACCACCACTCTACCCCAATCAGCAGGAAAAGCCCCGGTCTTATCAAGATGAGTAAAGAAGGCTGCCAAAAAGGGTGCACACCAGTCCACATGGGACTTGATAAGCTCGGTGGGCAAACAATTGTTCCCGGGAGCCTTCCCGGGCTTAAGTGATAAAATAAGCTCCTCCATCTCAAACTCTGTTATGGGGGGCCAAGCAGGGAGCGCAGCCAACAGCTCTGAGAGGTCCTAATCAGGTTCACAGACCGGGAAAATAGAGTGAAAGTGGGACAGCCAAGACCCACTGGAAATAGAGGGGAAGAAAAAAGTATGGGATTTACCCATAAAGGAATTGATAGCCCTCCAAAACTTACTAGAGTCCATGCCCCTAGCTGCATGAATCATGGAACCCCAAGACTGGGTAACATATGCCACCTTTTTCACCCTGAGCAATACCTGATAGGCCTTCTTATGTTCCAAAAAAAGGACCAGCGAATGATCCTCCCTCTGGGTCTTATAGGCCCTAAATAGGACCTTCAGAGCTGCCTTACTATCCTTACATTCATGGTCAAACCAAGGCACACCCCGCCTAACAGCCCCTCGGTCACCCTGGGGCTGGTTGGGAGAGTGGACCAAAAGTGGCCTTAATAACACAACAAGCTCCAGATAAAGCCCTGAGAGATCTTGGACCGGGGAAGTTCTCACCACCGCCTCTCTAAAAACCCAACCTGGAGGCAAAAACAGCAGTTCCCGAAGCTGCCAGCTAAGGTCTTCTGTCCACTTTCTCCTACGAGGTCCCACACTGGTTCCCTCCTCGTCTACATTGGGATCCACCCCACTGCCCCCACCAGCCCATTCAAACTGTACCCAGAAATTTAGAAAAAACGGCAAGTGATCACTGAAAATTTCCAAACGTACAGAAAAAATGGCTATATGGGACAAAAAATTGGGGGAGACCACAATGTAGTCAGCTACACTGCACCCCTGATGGGAAATGAAGGTAAAGTTACCCTCCCGGTCCCCCGAAAGAACTCTATTCAATATCTGTAAATTGGCATTAATCAACAGGGCAACCCATCTTAGCCCCGAGGCATTAAGAACCCTATCCCTGGAGGAGCGGTATAATACCGCAGAGCATGAGCTAAGGAAAGGACAATGACTCAAGAGAACCTCTGGGTCATTGCCTAACCAGGCATTAAAATCCCCTGCCACTATCAAAAAGGCCTGGGGTTATTGATCCTGTAAAGATTGGATACAAACCTCCAATTTCTCCCAAAAGTCAAGCTGAAAACTTGAAGCGTTGGCTGGAGGAATGTAAACCGTAACAAAAATAAAAAGACTACTTCCCAATCTACCCACCACCACTAAAGCAATCGTGGGAAGCTTAACCAGTTCCACCAATAAAAAACCCAGTCTAATTGAAATAAAACAAACAAGGCCTCCGGACGGGCGTCCCCGCTTAGCCATAGAAAGAGCAGGAATCCCAAAAGCCATAAACCCAGGAAGTTCGGGAACCTCCAAAGCCCAAGTTTCAACTAGACAAAGTATGTCCTTGCCCCCCAGACAATCCAAGAAGGATTGGTCCAATGATCTTGGCTGCCAACCTGCTATATTCCACGCACAAAAACTGACCTGATCTGGGAGACTCCAACTCAGAAACTGAGAAGGAACGGGTCAGCTAAACATTACCCCCGCTACCAGGGGTGCCCCCTGGATGTTATGCCCAATACCACTGGTACCACTAGGTAGCACAGAAGTTGCCCTCTGGGCTCCCGGGGCCCCCTGGAGCGCCACCAGACCACTCGCAGATAAAGATGGAATGGCCAGGGGAGCTCCCAAACAGGCACTAGGTAAAGTAGGCTCAGTGGAATCAGCAGATACAGCAGGTGGCAGTGAGGCCCACCCAGACTCAGAATCTTCCCCGGCTAGAATCTCGGCTAGGAGAATCCTACCGCGGTCAGTTCCTTGAGCAAGATTCATAAGCCTCTCCTGAATAGGGGAAGCCTGCTCTTGATGTACCACAGGCACCCCATCAGAAGCTAATGAGTCCAGTGCTTATTTGGGGCTCACCCTGACCACCTCCTTCTGAGGGATAGAGGCCGAAATGGAATTCCTGGGGCAGGGGACAAAATCGCTAAAGGCCTCTCCCACATGGACCCCCCAAGAGGAGAGTAGCATAGCGTGAGACAGAATAACAGAGGCAAAATGGGAAGACTGGCAAAAAACTATAAATCTTTGCATATACCTATAGGAAGGGAGGGGCTGAAAGGAGATAATGGCCCCTAAGGGAACCCTTCCTATTATCTGCTCCAGCTGGTGGGAGATAGAAAAAATTGAGTTCCAGGGAGGAAAAAACCCATCCGGGAGTGGCTGAATCCTAAAGACTACAGCCCCCGGGATCAGGGTCACTTTGGGCAGCCACAAGGACTCTGGGTAGGGATTCACCTCGGGATAGAACTGGGTGGTGGAACCACGCCTCCCTGGCCACCCTCCACACCTCCACCCCGTGGAATATCCCGGGGGCCGGAATATAAGGTGGAGACACCCCTTTCCCGTTCCGACTGCCCCCAAGAAGTGAAGTCTGCCAGTGACTTTGCCATAGATTGTAAAAAGACTTGCTGGTCTTTAAGAACAGCCACTACCTCCCCCAAGGTGTGAACAAGTTGTCTGGATAACAGGTCTAGCTGGGAACATTGTCTAGTTAGAAGTACTCAACAGTCTGACACTTCCACAGCCTCTCTAAGGACATCACAGTTTGGTAAATCCGGACTGTGAGCCACCTGAGGAAAAGCCGAGGCTTCCTGGTTCAAAGCACCCTCAAACCCAGGGGCCAAATCAGAGAGAGGATTTACAGTAAGCGTAGCCCCTTCCCCAGCTGCAATTGAAAAAGTCCTGCGTTGGGAGCGCAACATGGGAAAAGAGTCCAAAGATCTTTGGGACACAGGGGGCTGCACCGGGGCCAGCGGGCCCAGTTGGCCCTTCTTTCTCCTCCTTCCACTCTTCCCTGCCATACTTGCCGGTGGGGAGCTACTTCAGGAACAAGAGACAGGGCACCTAAGCACTGGCAGCGCCTAAGGCCACTTGCACAAGGGGACATCCTTGTGCACATAGCCCTTAGGCGTGCTGCTCCAATGCACGCCTCCAGCACTGCCTCCGGCTGCCCCAAGTTTTAAAGGTCCCGCTCCGTAGATAATTCCCAGGCTCCGCCCCTCCAGTCCGAACACTGCTCAGCTGATCCCCCGGCACTTGGCAATGTCCACGCTACTCCCCGCCTCCGGCCCTGAGACACGGGTCAGTCTGCAGGGGGGAGGAATCCTTCTGCTCCTCTGTGCTGTCCGACAGTCCTCTTGTCAGGGGAGGGGCACCCATGACCACGCACAGTCCCACGAACGGCCCCACCAACGGGCAACACCCTTTGGTGTCGCCCTTCGGCTGCCGCCCAAGGGGATCGAGGCCTTGATTATGTACCTGATTAGAAGGGAAGGAACTCCAATGAGTGGCAGGCAGCTCCAGACCCAGCAAGAAGCAGCCTCTTCTCTCCTCCCAGCTTCCACGCCCTCCACAGACCTCATCAGCATATTGATAGTACCATACCCCAAATCTTCGTACAATCTTGCCTAGTGGCCTTTAAGACACACAATGCATTGAACAGGAGGGGGGACAGAATGGAACCCTATGGGACCCCACAGAGGAGGTCCCAGGGGAACGATGAGCAATCATCCATGACCACCCACTGGGGCCTCCCCAACAGAAAAGAGCGGAACCACTAAGGACTGGTCCCGTGCACTGCTGCCAAGTCTCACAGTCGCCTCAACAAAACCTCATGATTTGCTGTGTCAAAGGTCACCAAAAGGTCTAGAAGGGACCTCAAAAGTCATTTAGTACAGCCCCCTAGTTAGGTGCAGAATGATTAGTTACAACTGATAATCCCCAACAAATAGCTGTCTAGTCTTTTTTTAAAAAAAAAATCCTGCAGGGATGGAGAGCCCATGACCTCCTGAGGCAACTTGTTCCAGTGCCAAACAATGTGACCCCTGTGCCCCTACTCCCCCACCCCCACCACACCCCTCCAGGCCCTGAGCAGCTGTACAGACTGCACATACCTGGATCTGGATCTGACTCAGAGCCCACCAATTTTACAAATGCATGCTAAGATAGATGATGTTTTTTATACACAGGCAAATCCTGGCTCTGGTAGTGCAAATGAGATACACAGCTGTGCTCACTGGGCCCTTGCAAACTGTTCTGGCATGATGGAAAACACAAGGGCAGAGAACCATCAGAGTCAGCTGTTGGTCCCCCCCCAGCCTGGACTTCCCTCAACAGAGGGGTTGTGTGTACGGTTGTGCCACTTCTCGCACTTTGATCTACCCATTTTGGCGTCTGAGAGTCTCAGAGTCAAACTGTGAGAGGTGGCAACCCTAGGTGTATGACAGATGTTTCTGAAACACGCTTGTACTTTAGAGGTCTCTGACTGGCATAATGGCCCATTGGAGGCTGCTACCAAACAGTATCAGCTATAGCAGTCCAGAAGTCGCTGTGACTTACATGATGTGGAAACAAGCTGCTAGTCAGCAGATCTGGGAGGCTGAGGAGCACAAAGACAGGATGCAGCCACTTTTGAACCTTGCTTCAAAGATCCTGCCCTCAGCGGAGCTCTACCAGATGTAAGGAGAGGTCTCAGGGTTGCTGTATTTAATGTGCTACATTTGTTATCAGGCAATGCAAAATCTGTGAGATTTACAGCATGAGACATCTGTGGAATTCCTTAGATATGAATGCTCAAGAGAGTGCAGACCTGATATGCTCAGTGGTGTTAGAAGTTCCCACACACATCCAGACCTCTTGTTTCATCACAGTCTCTAACTTTCACTTTTTGCTTCTTCCCCATGAATCACATCGAATTGGAAGGGACCTCACAGACCATCTCCTCCAACCCGAGTTATTCTATATTTAAAGCAGCCCTGGTAGATGCCTGTCTAATCTTTCCTTGAAAATCTCCAGGAAAAGGAGATTCCACAACCTCTCTAGGCAGCTGGTTCCAATTCTGAACTATTGTAATAGGAAGTCCCCCTCCCCCCAATATTATAAAGCCACGGTTGTGACCCTATAGTTAAGGCGGTAGCAAACTCTTATTGAACAGCGACTATGCTGTTCAGTGGGAGTCAGTAGAGCAAAAACCTCTGGTTGTCGTCCATTCTAGCTTTCTTCCAGCAACACATGTTCTGTGATTACAAACAATGAAGGGGAGTCCTGGGGCGGGGTGGGTGGTGGGGTCCCCATCCCTCACCTGCCTCTGCCGTCTGCCTGCTGTTAGTGCTGCAGCAGCAGCAGCAGGACAGCAGCACTGGGTGTTAAAGCTGTTTGTTTACAAACAGCTCCTCCCCATGTGAGTAATCAGAAGGTTGTTGCCTTGTAAAGAAGGTTCTTCAAGATGGCTTCTAACATTCTCACAACTGGGTCTGCATGCTCACCCTGTTCAAATAATAGACCATGTGATGGTGTCGAGCTCCTCTAGTATAAAAAGCACTCTCCCACCTCAGAATACCAGTTCCTTCCAACCATTTCTAGGAATATAAGAAAATTCCATGTGGGGCTGGAAGGGTGGGTATTGTCAGAATGTTAGGAGCCATCTCGAAGAGCCTTCTTTACAAGGTGGCAACCTTCTGTTCGTCTTTGAGTGGCTCCTCACAGACTGTTTTTACACTGCTCTGCTGGGTGGTGGGTCCATGGGTGCGCCGGTGCATTGGTGGGCCATGCACACAGCCGCACACGCATCCCCACTCACTGGTTATGGGGTGGGGGCAGATTGAATTGATTATGGGGGCACAGCTGAACTGGTTTTATATATATATATATATATATATGTCTCTTTTCATGGCATAATGCGCTTAGTAGGCTGGTTGCATTTTGGGTGTCATGTGTTTGATAGCAGCACCCCCAGGTCTGCCAAGCTGGGCGGCACCCCTAGGCCCGCCGGAAGGACACAAAGAAAGGGACCCATCTTGACCTCTTGACCATGGGCCCATTGCACCCTAACTACACCCCTGGTCTAGTGTGTGTGACTGATCAATTTGAATGAGTGTGTGAGATGAGAGCATGTGTGTACTGTGTCTGAATGAGTGTGTGTGTGTGTGTGTGATCAGTTAGAATGAGTGTGTGTGAGAGAGGTGAGAGCACATGTGTGAATGAGAGTGTGACCTCTTTTACATGAGATGCACCCACCTGCTTTCATATGAGAATCCAGGAGGACTCTCCACTAGCTTCATCAGGTGAGGAGGCTGCAACCTTTTCTATCTGCTTCAGATCTGGCCACTGTCATCCATGCTTTTGTAACCTCATGGCAGACTACTGCAATGTGCTCTACGTGGGGCTGCCATTGAAGACTGTTCAGAGACTGTACCTGGTGCAGAATGTGATGGCCCACCTTCTGACAGGGGTGGACTCCCAGGAGCATATTACACCAGTGCTCTAGAGTCTACGTTGGCTGCCAACAGTGTTCTGGACACAATTCAAGGTGCTGTTTTTGACCTATAAAGCTCTTAATGGCTTGACCCCTGCATATTTGAGACCACCTTCACTCCTATGTCCCGTCGCATTCCCTCAGGTCAGCCTCTCGGAGTGCCCTCTTGCAATACCATCATGCAGCAGGTTGGGCATGCAGACAGGCATTCTCAGTGATTGCTCCTCAGCTTTGGAATTCCCTTAACCTGGAGGTTCACCAAAGCCCAAGGCTGAGCATTTTCAGAAGGTGATATAAGGCCTTTTAATTTGGACAGGCTTTTAGTGGGCGGGAATAAGGTTTGGAGGGTTGGGATGGGGATGGTTTTAATGGGATTTCATTTGGTTTTGCTGGATTTTATATTTTCCTACTGTAACCCACCCTGAACCTATGGGAAAGTGTGCAATATAAATCAAAATAAATAAATAAACTTGAACTGACAATGTGAATGTAAGAAGCACTGGCATAAAATAAGGCCCAACAGCTCCTCAAATATGGGGATCCCCAGCTCATGGGGCCCATGGCAATTTGGGAGCGAGCCCCCAACACATAAGCCTCATGAGTAAATGATCCTATGCTAGAACAAGGCCCACACCACCATTTCAGGGCCCCAAGATCCCTGGATGTGGCACTGCTTTGAGTCACTGGGTGTTTTTACACACACATTTCTCCTGCATGTTTACTGTTACATCCTGAACTTTCTGTGTGTCTAAATCACTCACCCAGATCTTAAACATCTGGATCTTTGAACTTCTGCAAAGAACTTCTCCCAGAACTTTTATGTGTAAAAAGTTCTCCTGGTAAACTGCTTTTGCTCCAGGCAGCTGTGGTCACTTGGTTTCCATGGCAGCCCGTCACATCTACAGCTGCGGCTACTTTAGGCTGTCTCAGGGCAGTGTGTGTGTGAAAAATGAATCTGGAACTTACTTGTGGACTTGTAAACCCAGAAGACTGAAAAATCCAGAACTTTAACGTGTGTGTAAAATGCCTATTGTTTGTCTAAACCCAACAGAATGATTGGCTAATCCTGGAAGATCCTTTTCAAACAGACGTAGTTACAAAGGGCAGTTCTCAGGCAAACCATTAAGCACCCTCTATTTAACGTCATATGTATTCCATACCAAGCATAAACAAGTTAATCCTTTGAAGGAAATACATTAATATGAGACTCTGCAAAGAAACGCTTTTCTTTTACACCGAGGCTACAGCCACCTCCTCCTGTAAGTCTGAAGGTCATTGTGAAATATTTAAAATATTTGGCCACATGCCACATCAATGATAAACTCTCCTCACTGCAGGCATGTTTCTTTCCTTGAAGAATTTACTGTTCTGACAATGGGGCCTTGAGCATCTTCAAAATGTGTGTCAAAGATCAACTTTCCACACCAGCGGTGTTTAAAACTTTGGAATAGCTTGTTGTGCTGGACTTATTTCTTCTTGGTTGAAGAGAGAGTGAGATGGCTCATTTGATCGTACCATCAGTCACTCAGTGCAGCATTTTCCATTACAGATTTCAACATAGTCTCCATAGGTTATTAACTTATAGAACACTATACTGTACTGCCATCCTGAAATCTTGTCCCTCTGTCTTAGATTAGTGAAGTGCAACTTTTAATCTTCAAGAGATGCCATGGAAATATTTTGTACATGTGGGTCAGTTTTTCAATGAAAAAAAAATGCATTTAGAGACCTAATTCCCATTGACTTCAAACAAAAATTAGACTTTTTAACTGCTAGCTTTTTGCCTTTGAAAATTGACCCTAAAATCTCTTAATGTGCAAAGAATATGAGTGAAATCAAAATAAAAGTGGACAAATGTACTGGAAAAGTCACTTGTTGGTCTTTGATATTTGGAAGTTTCCATTTGTTAATTGCTTGCCGGGTCCATTGGTAAATATAGACCGGGGTGGGCAAATTGTGGTTCAGGAGACACACACAGTTCAAGGGAAGCTCCCAGATGCCTTATTGATCCTGGGTCTTACCTCATAGCACCTGAGGGTGTTTTCAGATGGACACTTATCCCACGATAAGAGCATTATCCCCAGGATAGTTTGTCCATCTAAACGCTGTCAACAGTGATTATTAGGGGTGTACACTAGGCCCCCATGTCATTTTCATTATTCATTTTCATTTTTGTTATTCAAAAATGTCATTTTCATTATTACCGACAATGTCTTTTTCGTTTCCATTGTCATTATCATTTTTGTTATCATTTTTGGTATCGTTTTTGATATTGTTTTTGTTATGGTATTGTTTTCATTATCGGTATCGATATTTGTTATCATTATTGATATCATTATTGATATTGGTACCATTTCAAACAAAGATTTTATTTTTGATATCGATATCATTGATTCCTAATATTTATCTAAATCTAAAGGAGTCAGGGGAAGGGGAAAGAAAAACTATCTATTATCTAATCAATTATCTATATAACTATTCTAATCTATATGTCTATAATATATATCTATATCTAATCTATACTACCTATCTATATATAATGTACAGGGGGGAGAAGGGCAGGGAAAGGGAGAAGGTAAAATGTTAGGCATGAGGAAGCGAAGGTATTGGTGAGAATACCAAATAAATATATATATATAAATAAATTAATTAATTAAAAAATGAGGGCTAGGGAGGACTTTTTATGTGCAAGCACCACAGTTCTGTAAATGCAACCTGACAAACAGAGCTCTCACATAAGGGAGAGAAAAAACCTGGCCCTCCCATTATAAAGGGTTGCAGTGCCCTCCCCCAGAGCCCCCCTGATTGGTTGTGGGATGCAGCAGGCATTGAGCAATCACAGAGTGCCATGAGACCGCTGGGACCTGCTTGCACTGCTCATTGGCCAGAGATACATCCAACAGATACTGCTGAGCTGCTCGCCCCTCCCTTCAAGAGTTCAACCCTGTTAAGACTCTGAGATGTCTGCTCCCTCCTCCCCCTCTACATTTTCCCTCCAAAACCCAACTGCCACAGAACTAATAATAATGACAATGATAACGACATTGTCGTTTTTGTTTCTTGTTATCATTTTTGTTATAGTTTTTGGTATTGTTTTTGGTATCATTTTTGGTATCGTTTTTGATATTGATATTGTTATTGATGTAATTATCATTACTGTTATCGGTATTCTCAGTTGTTGTTTGTGGTATTCTCGGTTGTTGTTTTTGTTATCGTTGTTATTCTCGGTTTTAGTTTTCATTATTGCAATAACGAAAACAACAATTTTCGTTATAGTTATTGTAATAATGAAAATGACATGCACACCCCTATTATTATCCCAAGACAACAAAAATATTAGGATTTTAAAAACCCCAATCGCTGGGGTTTATAACAACCGGTTTTTAAACTATCCCGGGAAAATGTCTGTCTGAACGACATATCCTGGAATAGTCAACTATCCCAGGGATTAGTGCCACAGAGTCTAACAGCAAGGTAAGTGCTCAAAAATGCTCAGAAATGCATTGCTCAGAATGCTCAGCTGCACAGAGGACGTGACACTGCAGAGAAAGGACATGATGTCTGAGTCCCAGAAAACATTACACTAACTCGGCAGAAAAGCACCATGGAATTTTTAATTCATCCCACCGACTCTAATCACAATACACTGTTCACATGGACTATCCTGGAATAAAGTTATCCTGGGATAGAAATGTCTCTCTAAACAGGTACCACTTTGTTATCCTGGGATAATAACCACCTGAGATTATTCTAATTATCCAGGGATAGTTTGTCCGACTGAGTCACCCTGAGTCTCGGCAGCTGAACCACAGCTGGCTGCTCCTCAGAATCTCAGTTGCCAGGATTGCGGAACATTGTCTCCATCGTTCAGTTGCAATGTGTGTGTGTGTGTCAGTCAAAAGAAGATTTTGGTATACAGCTTTTGCAGTTGAGAACTTTGCCTACCTGATATAATCGCTAGATAAATAAAGTATATTACTATGGGTTTGTTCCCAACCCTGTTTATTGTCAATAAAAGGCATGAATTTAGTGGGCCTTGAACCAAGGTCTAAATCTTTAATCCATGGAATGAATAACCTACAGAGGGTACAGTTGTTCCTTTTACTTTTTTCTAAGTGGAATCCTGGACAGTAACTGAATTACATCATATGTTTAGTTACCACATTTCTGAACTACTCTATTTCTATTAATAGAGAGGTAATACGAAGCAAGCAAAGCTGAGAAAGCCTTGCAAAATCATAAGAAAAACTCACCAACTAAATCATAAAAACTACTTGTCTCTCTTTTACCGTGAGCAGGGATGGATGGTAATGTCAGAGTTAGTGGTATTTGCTAATCTGACCCTCCCCCCTCCTCCAAAACACTTTCCTTGGGGAAATGGGAAAGGAGATTTTTTTTAAAAAACTGGCCTTAGAGACAGAGAGAGGCATTTGCCCTACAGGTGTTAATACAAACAGATGTTAGCAACCCATAGAGTTGTGACTGATGGGCTCAAATACAAGAATTCTTTACTGCCTTAAATTATAGCTTGAAGATTTATTTCAACACTTGATTAACACTGATATTCCAAAGTATCGGGAAAGAATCTGGTATTCTTCACCCCGTTGCAAATCTGGGACTTGGGGATGGCATCCATTTGACTTAGATTTCCCATAAATGTCTACACCTGAATTTACGGAGCACTGATCAATCATTTCATGCTAGTTGTAATGCATGCCAGCATCTCAAGTGCAGCTAGCAGCATTGTTAGATTGCCCTGGAAGGTGTGAAAGGGCATGTGGCAGTCCTTGATGCAGCTGGATATGTTGCTTGCTGTTTCTCACATAACAAACAGCAGCAGCAGAATCATGGCAAAGTTTGGCAAATGACTATAAAAGGCAATCTGGAGATTTCTGCACATAATTGAATTGGTGTTACCCAGGATCTTAAAATTAGATTGTGTAAGGTCCTTTACTCAGGGGCATAGCTACCATGGAGCAAGGGCTCAGAGGAGCCCCAGACTTTGAGAAGGTTCTTTGCAAGCAGGCTGAGAACTGCTAGGAAACTCTCTTAGACTGGGAGGAGAAGGGAGTGGGGCCAGTTCTCCACCCCTGCCCACTCTGAAAATTTCCTAGCAGTGCTCTAGATGCTCGCAAAGGGCCCCATCAAGAAAGCAGTTTTAGAAGGGGTGGAGTGGCTCCATTCCCACCCACTCTTAAAACTTCTTTCCTGACATTCCATGCAGCTGCTGGGAGCTGGGGGGGAAGGAGGGGCTGCCTTCGTTGGCAAGTCCTATCCCCATTCCAGAAGCCCCACCCCCTACCCTGCCCCTTTGCCCTTAGAGAGGCACATAACTGGAACAGGAGCCTGCTATGAAGGGATAGGATAGCAGAACATTTCTGCAGTAATAATTCCACCTCTGTTCCTGAATTACTTCATGTAATTACCCGATCTGACTCCGACCGTCTTCTCCATAGGGCCCATTTGCGGTCCTATGTTGAGGCTGTGAGGACGGCGAGGAAGGAGTTCCTTGCTGTCCTCATAGCGTCTGCGAAGTCACGCCCGGCGGAGCTGTTTCAGGTGGTGCGGGGGCTGGTTAGTCCGGCCTCCCTCCGCCTGGATGGGGACTTGTCCCGGGCCCGCTGTGAGGAGTTTGTCATCTACTTCGCAGACAAGATCGCTCGGATTCAGGCCGATTTCGACGCTGGGTTGATAGCAGTAGGGGAAGAGCGCGGGGGGGCGGAGGGTCCGTCTGGTCCATCTTTATGGGGTGAGTTTCAGGAAGTGACGCCAGCCGATGTGGTGGATGTCCTGGGGTCTGTGAGGGCCACGTGTTGTCAACTAGATCCGTGCCCGTCCTGGTTAATAAAAGCTTCCGGGGAGACGTTGGGGACGGTGCTGGCGAGGGTGGTGAATGCGTCCCTTCGGCAGGGGAGGTTGTCGCCTTGCTTAAAAGAGGCTGTGGTGCGCCCCCTGCTGAAAAAACCATCGTTGGACGTAGACGCGCTCGCCAGCTACCGACCTGTCTCTAACCTTCCCTTTTTAGGGAAGGTTATTGAGCGGGCAGTGGCGCTCCAGCTCCAGGGTCATCTAGATAACATCGGGCTCCTTGACCCTTTTCAATCTGGGTTCCGCCCCGGCTATGGCACCGAGACGGCGTTGGTGGCCTTGGTGGACGACCTCCGCCGGGAGATGGATGCGGGATGTTCGACATTTCTCATCCTGCTCGATCTCTCGGCCGCTTTTGACACCGTGGACCATGGGCTGCTGTTGAGACGACTGCGTGACCGGGGGGGTCTGGACGGGACTGTTCTTGAATGGTTCCGTTCATTCCTCTCGGGGAGGAGCCAGCGGGTGGTGTTGGGGGAGGAAACATCGAGCCCCCGCGCCTTACCGTGTGGCGTTCCGCAGGGATCGATCTTGTCTCCATTATTATTTAACATCTATATGCAGCCCTTGGGGGAGGTCGTGAGAGGGTTCGGGGTGCGGTGTCACCAGTATGCTGATGATACTCAGCTGTACCTCTCCTTTTCAACTGACCCAGACCCTGCTGTCTCGTTGCTATCCCAATGTTTGGAGGCCGTGGCGGAATGGATGCGGCTGAGCAGACTGAAGCTCAACCCCGATAAGACGGAGGTGATGTTGATGGGGAGAGCGAGGGAGGTAGTGGCCCCCCTGGTTGGGGGGGTTCTCCCTCCTATAGCTCAGCAGGTTCAGAGTCTGGGGGTGATATTGGACGCAGACCTTTGTCTGGAGCAGCAGGTGGAGGCAGTCGCTAAGGTTGCCTTTCGCCAGCTATATCTGGTTCGTAGGCTGCGTCTGTTCGTCTCCAGCCCGAACCTGGCCACCCTCATCCATGCCTTCATCACCTCGAAGCTGGACTATTGTAATGCGCTCTACGTGGGGCTTCCCTTGTTCCTGGTCTGGAGGCTGCAGCTGGTGCAGAATGCGGCGGCTCGTCTCCTTACGGGGGCGGGCCATCGGGAGCATATTACACCTGTGCCCCGAGCTCTGCACTGGCTGCCGATAGCGTGCCGAACCAGGTTCAAGGTGTTGGTGTTGATCTATAAAGCCCTATACGGTCTGGGCCCCTCATACCTCAGGAACTGCCTCGCCCTCCGTGCCCCAGGGCAGCTTCTTCAGTCTGCCGGGGGTGCCTTCTTGGAGGTCCCCCATGTTAAGTGGGGGGCCACAATGGAGAGGGCATTCTCGGTGGCCGGGCCGCGCCTTTGGAATTCCCTTCCGGAGGAATCTCGCCTGGCCCCAAACCTGTTGACATTCTGGCGATGTTGTAAAACCTGGCTGTTTGCCCAGGCCTTTGGGGAGGGTGGGGTGAGGGATTTTATCTCCCCCACCTAACTTATAACTTTTATTTATATATTGTTAGCCCTGTTTTAAATATTTTAACTATTTTTTGTACTGAGTGTTTTAAATTGTTTTTATTGTATTTTATTGTTGTAAGCCACCCCGGGCTGCATGGCAGGAGGGGTGGGATATAAATCTATTAAATAAATAAATAAATAAATAAATATGTTTCCCGAGGTGGAGAAAGGCCAATGACTCTTTTCCAGTCTTTTAATTTAAAGAACAATAAAAGTGGCATATTGCAGGTGATTACCTTCCTCTGCCAAGGGAATAAGGATAACTTCTTTGACAAAATAGAATGCCTTAAAATGTTCCCATGTGACTTCTCACTGTTTGGCCAGATGTCTGTGAGAATGTGATGCACTTCCCTTGCTGAAGCAGTGTACACTCTAGTCCTTTACTCTGTTTCTGTAGTAATGAGCTGTGTATGTATTAGTCTCAGATACATGAGGATTCTATGCTATAGTTTCAGTTTTGGTCATTGCTTATCTGCATGGTATTTTCCAGTAGGGATGTGCGAACGTGGTTCAGTTGTTCAGTGTTCGGACTGAACTTGGCCCGTTCGGATGACCGAACCCAACGACCGAACCGAACCCGAAGCAACGGAACCAAACTATCTGAACTCAAAAATGACCAAACTGTTCGGTATCGTTCGGATGAATTTGGTTTCATTTGGGTGGCAAAAACGTGACTGGCAGGCCCGGCGGGGGGGCAGCTGAGGAGCAGATTTCCTGGCACCAGGGGTGGAGAGGCTTGGACTAGAAGTCAGCCTGCCCAATCACCATCCCTTTTTTCCTCAGACCACTGGCTTTGCAGTCTGCGATTGGCCATGGGGTATGGGGGGGGGGGGCTAGGCTGCACAGAGCCAATGGGGCTTGTGGTACGGCGGGCACAGCAGGTAACAAAAGTCATTGTCCTCCCCCCTTCCAACTCCTTCTGAGCTAGTCACTGGTCCTGTCAGCAGACGTTTTCAGAAGTCTCCCTCTCCCAGCAGTTTGTCTTTCTAATCCATTGCCATCCACCTCCTATTTCACCCATTCCCACACATTTACCTCCATAGTTTCATTTATTTAGATTAGATTAGATAGATTAAGGTGTTGTTTTTATTTTTTACCCCTCACTGTGTTCTTTCTCCCTCCCCTCCATTGAATCCTTCCCTCCTCCCTGTATATATTCCATCCCTGATTCCCTTCCCCTGTTTTTGGATTTATTTAGCGTAGGGTTAGATTGATTTAACTTTCATTTCAGTTTTGTACCCCTCCCTGTATTGTTTGTTGTGAGCTGTCTGTGTCCCCCACCTCCCCCAAGCTGTGTGTATATAGATAGATAGATATTCGATTTTACATAGTTACTATAGATAGATATAGAAATTAGCTTAGTTATAGAGATAGTGTGTAGTAGTTATTATCAGTTTTAATATTTTATAGTGTATTTGTAGGACTAGGCCTTTGTAGATATAATATTCCATTTAGTTCCATAGATTTTAGAATAGTAGTTAATAGCAGTTAGAGTTAGTGTAGTAGTAGAAATATATAATATTCAAATTTAGAGTAAATAAATGTTTAAAAATATAAAATCTTCCCCTGAA
Organism: Sphenodon punctatus; assembly: GCA_003113815.1. NCBI lineage: Eukaryota > Metazoa > Chordata > Lepidosauria > Sphenodontia > Sphenodontidae > Sphenodon > Sphenodon punctatus. Next base: position 206,478 of record QEPC01011744.1, read on the forward strand.
TAATTTGGGAAGGAAAAATGGAGAAGGTAAGCAGGAGAGGCCGGTCTGCTGCCTATAAGGCAGCAATGGGGCATGTGGCAGAGGTGGTAGAGGTAGGGGCTGTGCCAGTGGCATGGCAGCAGACAGCATCCCGAGCCCATCCTCACACCCCAAACTTCACAGACCTGATTTTGGCAATCAGGTTTCCAAGGCTCCCAGCAGTGGCTTTAGGGGGGTGGTTCGGCGGTGCCTCCTGCCAGAGTCCTCCACTGCCACGCAGGACACTGGAAGGCCTGCAGTCCAGGAGGCTGTCTCTGCTGCAGATGCAGGAGCAGGTGCAGGTGCTTCAGGGTCGGATGTTCATCATGGCCCATCATTGTCCCCCATTATTGATCTGATCCCCAGCATTCCAGGGCTGGTGGATCCCACCCTGGCTGCTAGAGGCAGGGCCCGATCCCCGGGCAATTGCAGCAGGGAGAAAAGCAGCAGCAGCTATCAGGGGCACAGGAAGAGTGGCAGCAGCATGGTGGGCAGTCCATCAACCTCAGGGTCCCAGTACTCCCCTTCGCAGGACATCTCTCTGACTGGGGACAGTGAGGCCAACACTAGTCCCGCGGAGGAGATGTCTGGAGCTGAGGTGATGACTGTCCCTCCGAGAGCTGTGTCGCCACCATGTTCTGCCCCTCCCAGCAGAACTGGCAGTGGTGCGTCACCTGGTGTGGGCCAGAAGGCAGGAGGGGGCAAAGAATCCTCCATCTGGACTCATTTTCAGTAGGTGCAGGCAGATGATACCAGGGAGGTGAAGTGCACTTTGTGCCAGAAGTTGGTGAAGCATGGGCAGGTGCTCACCAACCTTGGCACAACTTCCATGGCAAGGCACCTTAAGGGATGCCATAGCACTGTGCTACTAAGTGGGCAGGCAGGGGCAGTGGACACCAGCGGGTTCCTGACTGCAGCGGCCAGTCATCCACCTCCATCAGTAGGCAAGTGTCCTGCCTCTAGCAGCAGGAGAGGTATTACTGCTAGGGGGAGTAGCAGCAGCAGCAGCAGCAGCAGCAGCAGCAGTCCACCATGGAAGAACTGGGGTGGGGGCAGCTGCCAAGTCCCTCAGCAGCTACAGGACGTGGAGGGCGGCGTGGTTTTCAAGTGAAAGCCATTTGCATGTTGGGAGAAATGATCACCCTCGATGGGCAGTCCTTTTCAGTGATTGGGGACATGGGGTTTTTTAGGCCCTGATTGGGTTCCTAGCCTCCCAGTTTAAGCTGCTGTTGCGCACCACCCTGAGTTGGCAGGTGGTGACAGCTTTGTACCAGGCTTTAAAGGAGAGGGTGAGGGAGTAGCTGGCAGGGGCTGTGGGGTGCCACCGTCCACTTCACTACAGACCTTTGGTTGAGAAGGAACGCGCAGCACATCTACCTGGCGGTGACGGCGCACTGGTGGCAGGATCCGGAGGCAGCATTCGGCAGTGGCAGGAGGGGTCCCGAGGCAGGGTATAGGTGGGCCCTGATTTAAGCGGAAGTAATGGATGGCCCCCACACATCCCGGAACGTCAAGTCAGCCCTGACCACCATGGTGAGCGAGTGGGTCACACCAGGTACACCCTTCACCAAGGGGTGCGTGGTCACCGATAACATGGCCAACATATTGAGGGCAGTCTGTGAGGGGGGCTTCACTAGCATCCTTTGCGCTGCACACACCCTACACCTGGTGGTCAAGGACGCTCTGGGTTTGGGGGAGAAGAGAATTGGGGCCGGCACCCTTAGCTCCCTGATCGAGCGGGGCCAGTTTCTTTAACCGGAGTGTGAAGGGCAGGGACCTTCTCCAGGTAAAGCACGCCAAGCAAGGGTCCCCAGTGCACCAGCTGGTGCAGGATGTGTCCACCCGGTGGAATTAGACCTTCCTGATGCTCAAGCGGCTTCTAGAGTAGTGTGAAGGGCAGCAACCTCCTCTGGGTGAATCAGGCTGAGCAAGGGTCCCCAGTGCACCAGCTGGTGCAGGATGTGTCCACCCGGTGGAATTAGACCTTCCTGATGCTCAAGCGGCTTCTAGAGTAGAAAGTCACCTTGCATCAGGTTCAACTGCTGATGGACAGCGAGGCACCTCCAGGGTACAATGGGGCAGAATGGGAGATCCCAGCACACATGGTCTTTGTGTGCAGACCGTTCCTGGCCGTGATGGAGACCATAAGCTCCTCCACAGCCACCATCAGCCAGGTGACTCCTCTGGTTCAGAGTCTCCTGAGGAGGCTGGAGGAGAGTCTCCAGGGGCGGGATTGTGGCCCTCAGGGCAGGAAGTTGGCCGATGAGGCAGTTGACCTGGTGCAGCAGCTGAAGGGAGGGCTGAAGGCACGTTTCAATGAGCTCCTGCGGCAGGCAGAATAGGTGTTGACAACCATTCTGGACCCCAGGGTCAAGGGAAGCATGGCATGCCAGACACCCCTCTATGGCCACTGGAAGGGCGAGCTGGTGGAGAGGGTACGGCAGGCAGAGTGGACTCTGGAGAGTGCGCGGCAGCAGCAGCAGCAGGACGCCCCTGGGGATGGTGGGAGTGGGAGCAGCCAACCCTTTCAGCCAGCAGGGTCTATTCCTGCCCCCAGCCCTAGCAGTAGCAGCACCAGCAGCAGGCTGAGCAAAAGCAGCACCCCTATTGCCAGCAGTAGCAGCTCTGAGGAGCATGGGGCCGTGCACACTAGGGCAAGCAGCGTGGCTGAGGGCAGTGGTGGAGGTGATGCCCAGGAAGAGTTACCAGAGGGAGTACAATAGCGCCTCAGCAGCAATGGAGACCTACCTGGAGGAGGAGCCATTCATAGAACCCAGCAGCAATCCCTTGGCCTACTGGGTTGGCAAGCCCAACGTGTGGCCGGCCTTGTCCAAAGTGGCCAAGGGTCTCTTGTCCTGCCCACCACCAACCAGTGTCCCCAACGAGTGGGTGTTCTCCATGGCAGGGGACATTTGTTCGCTGCTCCGCCTGAGACTGGAGGCCAAGTTGGTGGAGCAGTTGCTCTTCCTGAAGGTGAACCTTCTGCTGCTGGGATTCCCCAAGCTGCCCCTGGACACGGATTGATGGTGCAGTGGCACATGCCATCCCATGCCAGGGGCAGTCTTGGGACGGGGCTCCTCCTCAATCTGGGCTGCTGCTGCTGTGCTGAGGTGCTGTCTCTCCCTCCCAATGCCCAGCACCTGCCCTGCCCCCCCCTCTCTCTCTGACTAGACGGCCTCGGCCGGCCTATCTGACTGACCTCATGATGAAGGGTGGCATTGGGAAACTGTAAGCCTGCCAGCTGACATCTATCTAGACAATCTTGGCCCACCTATCTGACTGGCTCTCTCTCTCTCTCTCACTGCACAGTCTTTGCCAGCCTATTTGAGTGCCCTCCCAAGGTTCCAGCCTGCCTTCCCTACTGCCTCTCATGCCACACTGCCTGCCTGTCCACCCAGGTTGTAAAGCTTGAACCCTGCCTCAGTCTGCCTGCCTTCTGCTCATGCCATGCTGCCTGTCTGCCTGCCCACCCAGGTGGCCTATATCAAAGCCTGCCTCAGTCCGCTTTCCTTCTGATCATGCCACACTGCCTGTCTGCCCATGCACCCAGCTGGCCTAGATCAAAGCCTGCCTCAGTCTGCGTGCTTTCTGCTCATGCCATGCTGAAGTGATGGCTGGCCACCCAGGGAGTTTGGGGCAGAGTCCCCCCAAGTGCCGCCAAGGGCCAGCCGCCACTACATTGCTTTAAAAAAAAAAGCCCCGCTGGCCGCTGCTCCAGCTTTGACAGCGCTGCAGGTAGCAGTCTCTGACTGCTTCAGAGGCTGCTCCGCGCCGGAGCCAGCAGGTAAGATATCCCTCCCCTCTCCCCCTGCACCCTCCCCATCCCCATAGGCTTTCCCCCCCCGGACCCTCCATACCCCCATAGGCTTTCCCCCCTGCACCCTC